>PVIR01005577.1:37224-71322 GCA_004026965.1 Petromus typicus | reverse complement strand
AGGGTAGTTTAATTGGCCTCTACACATCTTATTTCTTCTTGACATGAAATGTGGAAGGAAATGATATAATCTCAATATTCACAGAGCACTAGAGGGAAATGTAGATTAAATTACATGTTCCAGGGCCAACAGAGTTTAATTAAAATCTGAAATTTCAGAGCATGACTCCAAGATCCAAAAAAGCACTCTGCAAAAATTTCTTGGAAATTCTTGTACATAAAAAGTAGTAAGTGAATTGAGAAATGATACATTAAAATAAACTAAATTTATTTTCAAATTGGAGTAAGATTCTAAATTAGTACCTGGGCCTAAATAGTAGTCTAAGAAGAAACACATCCCTTTAGATTAGATGATTAGATTTAGATTAGATGAATTGTCTTGAGCAGCCAACAGGAAGCCAATTTGGTGAAAATTACTTATGGGAACTCAAATGTTATATTGTTCAATTAATAATATACCTGCCATGTGGCAGTGTATTGAGGAGTAAATAATATATTTTAAATAAAATAATCTCCAGGCATTTATTTTCAATGAATTCAATATACTTAGAAATAACATGCTTTAGAATCCAGTGCTCAGTAAGCCACCTGAAGTTAATCAGTTACACTTAAGCATTTATTTCTATATTATTTTCACAATACTTGGTTCACAGTTACATTTTCCCTTGTGACTGCTTTTAAATTTATGATTTTCTTAATAGAAAAAAATCATTTTCTTCAAGCAAAGATGAATCTCTTAGATAATGATAGGGTGGGAAAGATGTTCAAATTTGTTTAATATTCCCAGATCAAAATTTCTTTATAAAATTGATTTTTTGAAGGTTATATAGTGGTATCTAGGAAAAGGGCAAGACCTAAGGGCTAGTGGATTAATACTCTATTCAAATTCCAGTCTTAGGTTATCTTTGTATTATCTTGATATTTATCAATCCTTTTTTAAGATATATCATTAGTTCCATGTCTTCCTTTCAAATATATTGAACATTTGTTCATAACGTCCAATGATGTAAATTTGACGATTTAATTTCTCCAAAATCACTGACTTCATTTAAAAGTAACTTTTTAAAATAAAATTCATCTAACTATAAAATAACTATTAAACTTTTCTACATATAAGAACATGAGTTCTCTAAATGGATATTTTATTTTCATTTTGTAATAATAACATTTTCATAATTTAGTTACTGCTGTGGTTCTCTTTGTACTAAGTGATTATCTGCTTAGTTTTCTGAGACATGTTTCCCATTACAAAGGGATGCTGTTACAACCTAGCTGATACATACAGGGCTTACTTAACCCCCTGGTCTTAAATATTCCAGAGAACTTGTACATTTTAGTATTCATTTGGTATGTATATACATAACATTGATTACCTTTTTGAAGATATAATCCTATCTTCCTGGTAAAATATAAGTAGTCAAGGTTATATTTTCTTTCACTTTAACAACACTCAACACCAAAGAATATAGATAGTTCTCAGTAAATATTTAAAATTAGTTAATTTTACCATCAGCTGATTTAACCAAAAGAGCTTAAAATATCCTCACTTAGGATCATAATTAACGTGATTGAAGCATTGCATTGTTTGCTAAAAATAAGGCTCAATTTCATTCAGATCATTAAAATAAATCTAATATATTCCAAATAGATTGGAATCCAGTGTCAAAGCCTAATTCCAAATAGATTGGAATCTAAATCCATTTTGTCAAAGCATACTACTTTAGGACATGAGAGAAAGTGGAAGATGGAAAATGAAAATGTCCGGAAGTCTCACGACTTCCAGTTCCCTCTGAATGGTTTTGGCAGCAACAATGGCAGGATGGAATTCCATCCTGGGAAATTCTATTCAAGGAAGAAGTCACCGCTGAAGTCTCTGAACCAGCATTTGCAAAAATTATGGGAAACTGATGTTTCATTTTCTTCTCAATCTAAATTCAAACAAAATATTTCTCTTCTGCTGGCTTCTGTTCTTGTTTGGGTTAGAAAGTAAGAGGGAAAATGCTGATAGAAAATACTGCTTTGAAGTCAGTAAAAAATAAGTATCATCATATGACTTTTAAAAGTCTTTATGTTCCTTCAACTTGTCTATATCTGCACACCACAATGTGCACATGCACTCAGTCCACACGGCCATTTGAGATATTTCTGTCTCAGAGTGTGTATGTGAGATTTACAAAGTTATATGCACACATATTTATCATGTTAAACATGATCATTCTTTGAATATGATTGTCTGGGTTGAAGACTATAAAAGTGAATAATTTGTGTATGTATTCAAATGCATTGGTTTATTTATTTATTTAGGTGAAGTATTTCCATGTATCTCAGAATAGCTTTGAATTTAGTATGTAATGCAGACTACCTTGAATTTACAATGATCCTCCTGTGTCAGCCTCCTGAACGATGGGCTTTTTATAGTCATGCACTACCATGCCTGAGTTTAAATGCATTTGAATACTAGAAGAATGGAATTTTATTGCTATATAAATATATAACAATTCGATTTTTTTACATCTTTTTCAATGGCTGAAGTAGAGAAAGATAAAACGAGAGTGTGGTTACCCCCCAAATCTTGTATTTATCATATGATTAATGCATTTTACTTTCTCAGCAACTTGTATTCACATTAAGGGGAAACAAGCTGGAGAAAATACAGAATTTATTCAAGAGCAGAAAAGTGACATCCAAGTTAATTTTAGAGCTTAAAACTAGCCAGGAAGGGGGCCGGGGAGTTAGCTCAGTGGTTCCGGCGCCTGTCTCGCAAGCATAGGACCCGGGTTCGATTCCCCGGTAACCACATAACAATACTGGATGTGGAGAACCACACCCAGCAGCAACCAGTACCACATACCTCAGTGCCGGGCGTGGTGGCTCACGCCTGTAATCCCAGCACTCGGGAGGCAGAGGCAGGAGGATTGTGATGTGAGTTTGAGGCTGAGCTCAGGGCCAGCCTGAACCACAAAGCGAAACCCTGTCTCCAAAAAGAAAAAAAAAAAACTAGCCAGGAAAATGCAAAGAATGGGTTTATCTATAAATATATAGTTATGTAAATATGTAAATATGCTTTTGTCCTAAGAGTAATTCCACTTACACATATTATATAGATGCTCTACATTGGATCTAATATCTTTCTATATTCTGTAAAAAAAATAAAACTCTGCAAAATGTTCCTCCCCAGAGAAGTCTTCAGTGGTTATTTCCCTCAAGCCCTGACTTTAGAAATGAGGAAACTAAGGTCCAGACTATTTAACTGACTCATTTGAAACTGAAATATAAACCCATCTGTGGATTCCACTTCTAATAAGTGAGGAGTCTGGTTGGCAGTTCTTTAAATAGTAGCATTATTTACGGCACACATTTCACTGAAAATGATGCACTTCCTCTGCCTGGCAACTTGTTTTCCAGAGTCATAGGGTTTCCCGATGCTAAGCCCTGTCTGTAGTTTTTTGCTTTGTTCCTGTGCCGGTTCTTCAAAGGCTCACTCAAATGCTACTCCTTCTGAATGATGTCTTCTTTGGTCACCCCAGCTGGAAGTGATCTTTAACTCCTCTGATCCACTCGAGCAATTACCACATTCTGCCTTGTAATTCAACATGGTTTAGTGAAGTTAACGGACGGTATCTGCAGTCAAGCAAAGAGGAGTTCAAATCTTGTTTTTTCCCCACGAAAGCAAATAAAACATGGCGGTGTCAGTCAGTTTCTCTGAGGCATAGCTGTGGGTGATTCTCATGACCTTAGCTTATATGTTTTATCCTCTCTGCAATACGGTGATTAAACATATAAACTGAACAACTAACATCTAAAATGTTATGTATGTACTTGTCAAATATTTAAGATCTTCAGCATACGACACTCTCAACTTAGCTTTTCTAACTTTAAAATTCACCTACTCACTTATATAACTCCATATCCTGTCTCCTGAAATGCTCTCCTGTTCTCTGAAAAAAGCACTTACATCTTAAAAAACAAGGACTCTAGGTATCATCATATGGTACAGTATTTTTCTCCCATAATGAAAGTATAAGTATTTGAAAAATATTGAAAAAATTAGTGAACAAATGAATACAAAACTAAGCTGGTTATTATTCTTTTAAGAAACTTGATTGACAAGTTGTCAGATAAAGAGCTGAGAACTGTTTAGTAGTTAAGTAGACATTCTACACAAGGATAAGTTATTTTATTACTAATGATAAATCCATTTAAAGTGAAGAATAGGTTTTCGCTTCAGATAAACTGAATCCATATCATTTCACTCAGAAATATGCAGTGGACTTTTAAAAAGGTTGCTTATGGTACTTTTTTAATGACACCAACCTTTTATTGAAATTTTTGAATGAATGCATTTTTAATTTCTCCTTATTTCAGCAAAAATATCTTTTTCAATAGCCAAAGCTACCTAATAACTACAGATATATTACAAATGTCTGCCACAGCCTGGCACAATGCTCTGCATATTTAAATGCTTGGGCACTGACATTAGCAAACTGTGAAGCATTACAGTCAATATAATTCATCTTTATGATAGGTTTTATTCTATAAAAGGGTTAATGCTCAAAATATCTTTTTTTTGTGACAAGTGCAATGTGAAGACCCTCAAAATTCTGATTTATCACTCACTGCTCCTTTTTTCTTTTTTTTTTGCTGGTGTTATTTTTTTAAGTGCTCGCCATCCACACTGGATAAAAAAGACATTTGAGGTCGAGAGCTGTGGAGTTTCAGGGTGGGAGGGAGCAGGCTATTTGAATCTCGTGACAGTGAGGTTTCCTTCACTAAGGAGCTCTCTGTGGGTTTCTGGCATTGTACGTGTTTTGTCTGCTTGCAAGAGAGCAGCTGATGGATGGGGAAAATGTTCATTGATTTGTAGTGCCTGCACTGCAGCCAACTAGCACTAGAATGAGGAGGCACCATCATGAATCTCTCAACTATGCATATTTATATGCAGCTGCTGTACTTCTAAACCTCTAGTGAATACAAAGTACTTGTGTGGCCACCAGTTCACACAATGCCGTCCTGCCGCATGCTCTGATTTAACTACTGTATGAAGAATAGACTTGGGGTGGGGTGGGGCTTGGTGGGATAGAGAAAGCAGAGGTAAGTGCAGAGGGGAAAAAAGACCTTTACACAATTCCTTTTTCTCAGATCGTGAAGGGAATGAAATGAATGTGGGAACAAGTAGGGAACATTCTAAAAAAAAAAAAAAAATGCTCTCTGTGCTTGAATCTCAAGTTCCAAAACTGATTAATGGAAACTAAGTCCTTTTAAAGATGGTGTTTTCAGCAAGGAAAGCCTTGGGACTACATGATAATGGTGTGGTTAAAATATGCTGGCACTATTGCAATCATCATAGCACTGAGCTCTGATTATGAGGAAGTTCCACCCCTGGGTAAACCTCAGCTTAGATATAGGGAAATTGAAGAGATGCTATGCTTGGGAGTGGGCAGGGGGTAAGGGTGGAAAGAAATAAAGAACCTTTAATAGTACTGGGAAGATAAATTAAGTAAAGTACAGGATATGAGATTATCAAAAGTAAAAAGGATGACAGAACAATCATTTTAGAATAGAAATGGGGGAAGAGGGGTGTTCAAAGCATTAAAAAAAAACTATAAGGGGAGGTTTGAGAGCTGACCGCTTGGAAGATATAAAGTCCTGTGCACAGGAAAAGGAAATTTGGATCATAAAAACAAACAAACAAAAAAAAAAAAAAACAAAGAAACAGGATTGTCAAAGAAGGAACCTCTCTTTCAATTAACATAATCTTTATGTGAGATATACACATATATTTTTAGAACTATGGATCTTATGTAGTTGATAAGCCTGACCCAGTCTTATAGAATTGGAAAGTTAGTAAGCACAATACAATTTGTTTATTTGAAGTTTTATAATTGACTGGATGATTTCATTTCCCTTGTGTTAAATAAAATTAATTAAATAAAAATAAACACAGGAATGAGGGAAATGTTGGGGAAATTGAAAATCCTACAGAATGAACATCTACTAGGAAATTATCTTCGTTCACAGAGTTCTGAAGTCCAAACTCAGGTCAACACTATTTACAACAATACTTCCCAGTGGTATCTGAGAAAAGTTCATTTTACTATAAGATTAGGACTCAGCCCTGACTTAAATTGTATCAAAGAAACACCAAATGAAAAGTCAAATTGTCTGAGTACAATTTCATTTCATTATAAAAAAAAATGTGCTTTTACTTTTCCATGTAGAGTTAAAGCACTAAGTCTGACAAAATGACAGCTGCTCTTCAGACCAGAAAGTAAAACAGTCTTCCTCCAAATCATTCACTCATAGTTTTCTATATAGGGTGTCAAAACCTTTCTACCAGGATTTAGGGAAAGATGAATTGAATTTTGTAAGTTTTAATACGAGAGCATATTTCATGTTTGTATTATTTTTTAGCAACTCAACCTTATTTAAATATGTCCAGATTTTAAAAACTACATAAACCTCAAAACTGATTATGAATTTCTCTGTCTGGCACAAATAGCACTTACTGTACAATATCGTAATATTAGACCCTGAGCTGGCAATGTACTCCACCCAGTGGTTTGTTGGAGTAAAAATGTCTTTCATGAGGAATAAATCTCACTTAATTTCCATCTATATCTTAGTCTGGTAGTTTCAAGAAGGCAGATAAATCCATGAAACATTTTTTGTAATGACAAAATAGGAAAGACACATTCTCTTTTTTTAAAAAGATAATGTCTTTCCATTTTTAAATTAACCCAATCTGATACAACTCTTAAAAGACTTCATACAACTCTCATGATAAGCTTATCAATCTGCACACACATGTTGCTAAAAGTGAATCTCTGAAGTCATGCAGAAACACACTGAGTTGCTGTCTTTTTAACTGATAAATAATATTTTCTTAATAATTTTGAATTACTTCTATGAAGAAAGTAAGCCTCAATGTTAAAGAAGAAAAGGGAAAAACCAAATCACCAAGGAGTAGAATGTACAGAAGATGATACACTTAGATCTATTTAAGCATCAGTTTGAAGATATTGAATATCTTTCCTAGTCTTGCTGTTATACTTAAAATTATGTTTACTAATGTTCTTGTCACAGAACAGCAGAGAACAGAGAAAACAGAGTGAAATTTTTCCTGACTTATTATTAATATGGTAAATGATCATATAGATATCAAAGATACTGACAATGCTTTGAGACAAGACCTTCTTTACAAAAATCACACTTAAAAGATATTGGTTGTTTTTTCTTCTTAAAATAACTGAGCCAAAATAAAATCTAAAGTAGAGTTAAGGTGCCTAATGTAAGGTTAGGATTTTACCTTGTTAAACGTGGAAGCATGTGAGGTAGTCTAATTTTTCCATTCATCAGATGAAGAAAATATCAAAAATACTTCTAGTTTTAGGATCATAGTTTCGAGAAAAAAGATAATGTTGATGTATAAAAATATGACGGGGCAGGGTGTGGTGGCTAACATTTGTAATCCAAGCTCTTGAGAGGCAGAGGCAGGAGGATTGCCGAGAGTTTGAGGTTAGCCTGGGCTGAGCAGTGAGTTCAGGGCCAGCCTGAACTACAAAGTGAGACTCAGTTAAAACAAAAACAAACAAACAAACAAAACCATGATGGTAAGCTATGTTGGACTAGCTCAAAAGATAACCTACTATTATTCTAGATCTACTGTTGAATAGTTACATGGGGTTAGGTAAGTTACAGTATTTCTGGGTCCAGAATTTTTTTTTATATATATGTAAACATGTACCAAATGTACCAATAAAACTGGTTTAATTTAGTTTCATTGAAAAGAAGAGGAATAATAATTCAAAGGTTTGATTGGAAAACAAAATTACTTTTATTTTGAGAATCTTAAAAAGTACATGAACATTTGCCTTATGAAAACATTCATTCTAAGAAATCCCACAATTTGGATATAATTTTAAAGTATTGTGAGTGCTTTGAGACCTATTTATACAATTCTAAGGAGAACATGAACTTTATGTAAACTCTGGATAATCATTTATTTGTATATTTCTACCATCAAATTAAATAATTTATCTCATTCCTCAAATCTCAAACCAGGTAAATTATACAGATGACATCTAATAAATTTGGGATGTAAAAATATTTTCTTAAGATTATTTTAAAATTAAAATATTGAACTATGAATTTATAAACACTATAAATGATTGTGAATAAAAAGTAGAAATTAAGAGCCATAATCACATATATTTAATTCAATGAATCAAACTTTTTTTGAAATTTATTTAGACAAGATAAAAATACTGGAAATAAAGATAAAAGTGTGGAAATACAGAGACACTGGTACCTTCACTGAATTTTATATTTTCATCTCTCTGGTTTGGTTTGGTATCTGATTGACAATTTTACATTAGAAAAATATAATGATTTCATTTCATTATCATTTCATGGAATACAAAAAGTGTATTTATAAAAAGCCTTTCATAAAGGCAATATAAAATTTACATCACTGTTTATTAAACAATTGTATTGCATATGATATCCCCTGTAATATTATATTTACAGATATACATTGTGATTTTCTTCAGGTACAGTCCTGTGGATTACAACCAGGTAATAAATAAGATGTGAGCAAAACTGAAAAATTTGTCCCAACTACACTAGATGCAGTTTTAACAAAGATTCAATGAAGTTTTCAGTCAGTATAACACCCTGACCCAGAAATTACAGTTGTCATTGCTTTGGCATGTGCTATAACTATAATGCCCAATCAAAGCATATTTCTAAAAATTAGCTTAAACAAAGAGAGAAAAAAATATATACATAGAAGTATTATGAATTATGAAGAAGTTTAACCTTGGGGAAGTTGCCTAAGCTTCTGCATATAAAAAATTCTGAAGAAAATAGTAGAAGTGATTTTTAAATGTAACCATCATCATTCCAAGCACAAAATAAATATCAAATTCTGTTACTATTATGAGTTTTGATTATAGTCATACAATTAATTAAGTACGATACCAGCATAACAGACCCACCAAAATACTGCTTTCCTTCCACAGGCACAGCAAACCAAACAAACCAGAACATTAATCTAACAGTATGTCTAGTAGACACTGTTTATTATAAATATAGAATATCTATTAACCAAAGTAAAACTTAAAAAATAATTATTTAGTCCTAAAGTTGGTTAGAATTGTGCTGAACATTCTCTACTTAAAATATCTGTAAAAGAAGTGAGAGGGGTAATAGTCACTATCAATACCTAACACCAATACTCTTCAAAATAGTCTCAAGTAAAAGAACTATAAAATTGTGGTGTAAGAGCTACATTATAAAGTTATGAGAGATACAATGTCAGCTTTCTTTGAGCAAGAGATTATATCAAATGAGGTTGCCTCAATGAGCAAATCATTGTTTAGTAGTTGTAACTGCTGAGCAATGTTCCAGAGTGTTTTGATACATTCAAAACTCTGAAATGAATGCAGTGGGGCTGTATATAGTACTATAATGCATATGTTGAATAATAAAGCACCCTTTATTAATATTTAAATATTGTTAGAGATGCACGATTACTTCTCCAGTGAAATAATTTTCTTGATTTTCTTTTTGTCTTATTTATACTGCAGAAATGCAATGAACCATTGAGACACTTTGTACAATTCCAAACAAATATATTTATATCTGCTATATATTACTCTCTTGATACATTTTATCTTCTGAATTTTATCTTCTGGAGTTGAGACTTATAGGAATTGCTTTATTTTCATGCAATATATTTTTATAAGATATTTTCATTGTTTAAAAACAATTTTGCTGGTAGTTCACTCAGAATTTCTTTGGAAGACAGGAATATAAACAGAATTAGAAATATCAAAAATATAAAATAACTCATGATAAACTCTGATCATGATCTGCTCTATTAGTCATTTTAAAAATTAATCTCATTTTCCAATGCTTGATTTTCCCAATATTATCACGTAAATAATTCTGAAATAAAGACAAAGAAGTCTCTGTGTTTATATACATTCTGAATAATATCAAAACTGATATTTTTATGAAACAGAAGATTAGTTTTATAGAGAAAAGTTGATGGAGAAAATCAAAATAGATTTGCTTCCCCAGGCTCTGGTCATCTCAAGAATTCCCACTGATGGGCTGGGGATTTAGCTCAGTGGTTCCGGTGCCTGTCTTGCAATCTCAAGGGCCCGGTTTCAATGCCCGGTAACCACATACAACACTGGGCATACAGACTCATGCCCAGCAGCAACCAATACCACATACCACCGCGCCGGGTGTGGTGGCTCACGCCTGTAATCCCAGCACTCGGGAGGCAGAGGCAGGAGGATTGCTGTGATGTGAGTTTGAGGCTGAGCTCAGGGACATCCTGAACTACAAAGTGAGACCCTGTCTCAAAAAAAAAAAAATTCCCACTGATGACCTGGAAGGAGAGTAATTCCCAACACTCTGTCTCTATTTTACCACTGAAAGTATAAGATTAACCTTTGAAGGCTCCCAACACTGTGACAGTAGAAAAATTTTGTAGAAATGAATGTGAATGCCCAAGCACAATGTACAACACACAGATCTGTCTTAAACGGTAGATGAGTAACCTCTGAAGTACAACACTATTTTTCAATCAAAGGAGATGATAACTAATTCAGCTACCAATTTCACAAATGAACCCACACAAATGTAATACAAAGCAGAAGTTTCCTATTCATTTTCCTGTGTTTTGTGGAGAACTACAGGTATGGAATGTTTTCCTGTGTCTGTTCAGTAATTGGATGAGATATTAGCCTAACAGTGTTGTAACCTAAGTTCAGTTGAACTTAGCCCGAGGCTTCAGCAAAATAACTAAAACCTTAGAACAAAGACAACAATATTGTATACCTCATATTATGATGTTACATTAAAACTTTCAAAGTCTAGGAAAACACAAAACTTCTGAATAAAGCGTGTTACTAAAACTTCTGTTACTTGAATGAAATCTGTAATTATGATTTTGTTACAAAATTCTCTAAATAATGTCTTTTCAACTACTTTGTGATTTCCTCATCACTTTGTGTTTATTAAATGTACACATGCTTAGGTGTACAGAGATTTTTTAAATGTAAACACATCTGTTAAATAGTTTCATTATCTAGTTCTATTTAAAGATGCTAATTTAGATACTCATTAAGCTCCTCTGAAATTTTTGGTCTGGGATATTAAGATTTAGGAAATCATAGTTGTTAAGAGGAGAAATTGTATTGACTATTGTCAATATAAGTAAGTTGTAAATTTGTAAATATATACCATGTTTATTAAGTCAGAATATCAAAGGCCTAGAAAGAGAACATCCACTAGCAAATTACCAAAATAGGTTTGAAATCACATGATTAACAAAGTGATTGGGTAAGGAATTAAACATTGTTACTTTCCCACACCAATAACAAAATGCTAAAAAAAAAAAAGGAGAAAGTAATCCTATTCACAGTTCCAAGAAAGAGAGGAAAGAATAAGTTCACACAAACAAGTATGACTTCCACAATTAAAATCACAAAATTTCAAAATGATACTATAACATGGAAAGATTTACTCTGTTCATGGATGGAAAAGAAATAATATTGTTAAAATGTACATATTATTGGGCCTGAGATTTAGCTCAGTGGTTCTGGTACCTGCCTTGCAAATGCAAGGGTCCAAGTTCCATCCCCAGTAACCACATACAACAATGCTGAGAGTGGAGACTAACATCCACCAGCAATCAGTACCACATACCACAGTGCCAGGCATGATGGTGCTATCTATAATCCCAAAACTTGGGAGACAGAGAGGCAGGAGGATTTCTGTGAGTTCAAGGCTGAGCATAGGTCCAGCCTGAACTACAACAGCAAGACCCTGTTGCTATATATTTATAGCAAAACAATTGATCTGAAGATACAGGTCTGAGATAACTAAGAAGGAATACTTGAATAAAAAAATAGATATATGGAATAAAAGAGATATCATGAAAAACAAATATATGCATATACAGCCTACTGATTCTTGACAAATGCACCCAAAACATACATTAGAATATGTTCAGCCTCTTCAGAAAATTGTGATTAGAAAACTGATTGTCTATATTAGGCAGAATGAGACTCAATAGCTACCTCTTATCATATGCAAAAGTCAACTCATAAAGGATCAAAAAACCTAACTATAAAATGTGAATCCATTAGGAAAATCACAGGGGAAATAGTTTAAGATACTGCTATGGGCAACCACATTTTAGAGAAGACTCCAGAAGCACAAATAAGAACAAGTATAGACAAATGGGTATAAGCAAAATGTAAGTAGCTTCTGCACAGTGAAGGAAGTAATGAGTGGAATAAAGGGATAACTTTCAGAATGAAAAATAAAAATTTTGTATGTGGGCCAGGGATTTAGCTCAGTAGTTCTGGTACCTGCCTTGCAAACACAAGGGTATGTGTGCACAAGAAATAAGATGAATACATTGAAGAGATAATTGGACTCCGTATACAATGACAGATGTGCTATATTCAGTGAGTAACATATAGAACAAACCTAGATATCATCAATTTATAAATGTATGAATTCAATACAGTATATTTATACAAAAGAACATTTCTATTCATAAAAATGAAATTATATCATGTTTAACAAAAGGGATGGAACTGAATAACATTATGATAAGTGAAATAAGCCAGGCACAAACCCTGCATATTTTTTTCTCATATGGAAAAGCCGAAGGAGTAGATCTCTAAGTAGAAGAAGGTAGAATAGTAATTTCTAGAGGCTGTGGAGCAGGAGGCAGGTGAATGAATGCACAGGTTCAGACACCAGAGAACTAAATACAGTTAATTAATCCTGGTGTTTACAGCACAGTCGGGTGACTCTACTTCAAAGTAACTAGTTCAAATAGTTAATGAAAAACTCAAAAGCCCCCAAACTAAGAAATGATAGATGAGAATGCAAATTAAACTAAATTAAACTAAAATAACTCTATTAAAATTAAACCAACTTCTTTAGTAAAATTGATCTAAAATGATTCTTCAAACTCTGTGACAGTTTCTTCAAATATTATTTAATTACTTAAAAAAGGAAGTCTCTACACAAAATTTTAGAAGTTAGGTAATCCAAATTGAGCTGTAAGGAATTTCTACTCTAGCAACAACTGGCTTATCAACTAGAAGCAGAGATCCTGTTCCAAAAAGAGATGTTTGCCTCTACTGTGTGTTCTTAACAAGTTCCTGTCTTGAACGGGCTAAATGGAGGAAGTAACAATTTCTCTGAATAGAAAGAAAGGTTTTTTGGGTTTTTTTCTACAAAGCTTTTTACAAAGTTTTCATTGCTTTTTTTCTCAAGAGTGCAGAACAAACTGAGGCAAGAAAAGGAAAGCGATGCGAACAAGCTGGAGATGTGGACGGGTTGAGAAGTTTACAAAACACCTTTACCATTAAATATTTTAATTTGAAGAAGTGCAAACAAACATGTCAAATTTAATCATACAAAGAATAAAAAAAGCCATCGACCTGTGATATTTATATCAGTATTACAGAGTAATAGACAGTTGTATGGGAACATTTTTGTAAAGGGCAAGGTATTTTTTGAAATTTTGAGGAAGAGGTAAGTGATAACAACCACAGATTTATGAGTATTTTCCAAAGGCCAGGCACTTTTGCAGTTTCCACAAATGTGACATCACATTTAGTATTTCCTTTAAGTCTGTGAAATTGGCAACAGACATATACAGTCCCATTTGAGATCTACAATAGCAAATTCAATTATGAAAAATAAAAACTGTGTAAGTTAGAGGCCAATGAATTTGATAAAAAACTATATTATTTACTAACTTATTTAATGTTAATATAAATGTATATCAAAGCAGAAATGTTAAATATCTTTCCATACAAGTTGTCACCATAAAGCCTGTCTAGGAGAGTTATATAATACAATCATATAATCAGTTTCCTGCTTCTGGAAACTCACATAAGTCTAAATTGTAAAATATATCTTACCCTCCAAAACTTTCACACTGAGGCATAAACCAATTCAGTAACTCTCTCAAACTGCCAGGGTTTTAAAAATAGAAGTAGAATTTTTCTAGGTAGAGAAAAAAAGAAATAAGAGTTTTTATAGTAGAAACAGTATGAAGTCAAAGAGATAAAGATGAGAAAGTGTGGAAGTAACAAGTGGCTTCCTGTATCTCTAACAGCCATGGAAAGAAAGAAAGGTGGTTTATGAGGTGGCTTTTGCAAAACTTTTACTGTACAATTGCAGCATGGCTATTCAGGACACAAGGTCTGAAGAAGCTTTTAGAAAAGGAGAAATGTGATCTTATGTTTGAAGAAAACTTCAAGAAAAAAAGGAAAAAATGCCTAGCATGACATAAAAACTTAGAATTCTTCTGGAAAATCACTGTAGAATTAGTATAAAACTTTAGTAAAGTATACAATAAAAAATACACAATGGAGATCTGTCTAAGAAGTCACCTTAAATTTATGAATAGCAATTTAATTGTGAGATACTGAGTGGAATATAGATATGAGAATATAGTTGTAGGTAATGACTAGATAAGTTGGACTCATTACATTGGATGGATAGCATACAGGTGTTCTTAGAAATTGCTGCATTGGCATAAGGACATTTTTCCTCCTTTGTAAAAATCCAGCAATGCTCATATTCTATGCAAGATGCTGCAATTCATTATTTATTTTACCGCAGCTAAGAATTCTTGGCATCTTTTGTTTTAGTTCAGCCCAACAATCAGTGTCAAAAATCTGTTTGCATCAAATTTATCCACCACTGAATCCTGTCCTCTGGAAAATAATTATCTAGTTTATATTTTTCTTTCAGATAATTTTTTTCTCATTTATTCCTCTGGTTACTTTTTGAAGGCAAGAGAAAAAAATCACATTAGTTTTGACATTTTTATAATAACTTCAGAAAATGGAAAGACTGATTCTTTCAGTATCACTGCAAGGCAAGAGACCTGAGACTGGAAAAACTTGAATTTATATAAGTATAGGTAGGATACTATTCATCTCAAAAACATGAATCTTGAGAGGATCTATTCTGTTTTTAAAAGGATTCATTGTGAAAAGATTGGATTAAAGACAGTAAAATTTTTCCAGCCTGGAAATATCTTTTAAATTTAAAAAAAAATTAAAGCACAGATCACTAAAAGAAAATTTTCATCAGAACAACATACATTGATCTAGTTCATTTTAATAAAGAACTTTCTAACTTGACTTTGGAACTCTATTTAATGTCTAAAAAGCTAAAGTAAGCTCAAGGATTGTTCTTCATGTAAGTATTCAGACTAGCACATAAAAGACAGTAATTAAGCTAAATACTGATTTGATTTCCATACATAAAAATCATACAAGATTTTACTAGGGTTCCTTCCTCTTCATGTACTAAATGATAGCATTGGCATTGGAATGAGAATAATTAATTGTGAACACCAGCCACCCTTTTGATGGGAAAAAAAAATACTTCTAGAAAAGAAAACCAAGAGAATAAGGTGATTGATGTTAGAGAGGTTTGAAAATGTATATTTCATCTCTTCCCAACTGGAAAGCCGGGAATGCATGAAACTTGGATTTTAATTAATTGTTTTTTGTTGTGCATTGAGCGGTCAAGTGGATTGTTTGAAGTTTTACCCTTGTTTAATTAATGTACTAATGGTTCCTTGAAGAGATATTTCAAAGAAAATATAAATGGAAGACGAGACTGATAAACTCTCCAGTTAATGTTGTTTAAAAATAAAACATGAAGCACTACTTTTCAATATACTTAGAATAATCTGTTTGACCTTCAAAACGGCAAGATGTTGGAGCTTAGTTTAATATTTAATATTTAGTTTAATATTACTTAGTTTAATATTTTGGAGCTTAGTTTAATAACATAACAAAAAGAGAGTAAAGTCTAAAATGTATCTTTTTCCTTTTACTTAAGAGTTACTCCCATATCTGGACATATGTGTGTGTGTGTGTGTGTGTGTATGCATTATATATACTCATTATATATATTATATATATTCATTATATGTATTTAATGTATATATATGTATATATATTCATTAAGTTTGAAGTGATGATGAGGAAATGGATATGAAATTGACATTTTTACTCAGAGATAACTAAATGGATAAAATAACCTAATATAGTTCTGCAGTGGTTTCCTTCCTGATCTCTCCCTACTTCTTTTTTTTTAAAATTTTTTAATCTTTATTGGTACATTACATATACACATCATGATTGCACTCCATAATGGGGATTTGTACCAGTATAAGACACAACTTAATTCTCATTTTTTCCCATAGCCCTACCCACCCTACCACCCCCCCGTATGCATAAAATTTGCTTCCTTACTTTTTTGTTACAATCTCAACATTTTTCCCCTTCTCCCTACTTCTGACCAACTCAACATAAATAAACATTTTCTTTTTTTAAATCATCTTCTTCCTCTAAATTGACTCCTTTTGCTACTCACAGACCCAAGCTGTGAACCTGACCTTTCTACCTACTGTGAGATCAGATCAGTTCCAACCATTTCCACGGGTCAGTAAAGACCTACTGATGCAAGATGACATCTAGAGTTAAAGAGGACAATACTTCAAAGTAAATGATATCTGTAGAAAGCCAAAGATAAAGAACAGGGTAGTACAACAAACTAGTACTTCTTTTTAATGTTTATGTAGTTCACTTACTCAGAAAACCTCAGGCATTACTCACGTGTAAAAGTGTACATAATAGCTGAGATAAACTTAAAGGGAAAAAACCATGGCAGAAAGTTGTTTTGTTGTTCCTCTTCATTGTAAATACATCTAATTAGGCAGAAGCACAGCAGTGGAATCTTGTAGTGTCCACTGTGTGTCTAAATGATGAGCAGGGCATCTACACATTCATCTGAGAGCCAAACTTACTGCCAGCTGGTGTCAGAAATGGGATCATTACAGGTCTTATAAAGTTGTCAAAATAATAGCAAACTTGAAGCATCACTGATCAGCATCACTAATTTTGAGGTGGTTATTAAAAATAAAAAAATACTTGACAGTGGTGTTACTCTCTGTGGAAGACATGATGTCTTTAAAATGCAAGTTCCCCTAAAAAGCTACACAATCAAGTTGCTTATCATTCTATATTGATGATTCTCCAGATTTATTGAAATTTTAACATAATAAACAAAGTAAAATTGTTTTTCTCCAAAACAGATTTTGAGAAAAAATTTTAAGCCACTAAGCTCACACTGGAACTCTTATATGGGATTATACTATTTAGCAAGATATAATGTGTTGTAATAAAAGACAAAATATTTCAAGTGGAAAATTTATGCAGATTAGAGTTCAGTCTTTCCTGGCTTTAGGACACTGATTATTTCACTGTTTGGGTGGGGGTTGCATGATGCCTTCATCTTGCTCTAATTCTTCTGTGTATTACAAGTAAAAGCTTTGAAACCATGCTCTAATATGGCACTTTAATATCTATTTTATGTAAAGCAGTTGCTTGCTACCAAGTACAACTGATACCCAGAGTACAACTGCAGATTGTTTATCAATACAGTCAATGTAATAAACACACTAATTAGCACTTGGGGAATTGACTCAATAGAGACTAGTAAATAAATTCAATAGGTAAATTGGATGCAAACTTCCAAATAACTTCATTTTATTTTTCTACCATACAGGAATTTTCAGACTTGTTAGTTTCTGTTTTCCCCGTAGAAAAATCATCTTAAATTTGAACATGGTCACATGAACTGGGGGATTGTCAAACTCCAGTTCCTTTCATACAAATCTTTACCCATGTTGTCAAAATATTGAGTCTCATATCTTGTTCATACCCTCTATGATATTATGAGGTAAAATGTTAAGAATCATTTCAACATATTTCATAACAAAAACAAGGCTATAATGATTGTACTTTACATTAGAAAAAATTCAGGAATCCAAATGAATTACTTTAAAAAAAACATAAATCAATCATCAAATTAAAAGATTGATATCTTGATTAAACTTTAATTACAATCACAGTAAAAGAATATTAGTTAAATTTTAACTATTTCAGGAAAATTTATTCAATATCTACTTAGAATAATAGATATTAGTTTTTTCTTCCATAAAATACTTTTATTAATAACTCAGGAAAACTGAGGCTTCACATCACAGAATTCAAATATGCATGAGACTTGGTCACTGCAGGGACACGTACAGCAAACACCGTTTATAAGTGTTAAATTAAAACAATATTTTAATATTTCATATTTCTAGTACCTACTACATTTTTAGTACCAGAATTACATTCTTTTTATTTATTTATTTATTTATTTATTTATTTATTGAGACACAGTCTCGCTTTTGTAGTTCAGGCTGGCCCTGAACTCACTATGTACCCCAGGCAAGCTTCAAACTCACAGCAATCCTCCGACCTGTCTCCAGAGTGCTGGAATTATAGGAATGAACCACCATGCCAAGAACTGGGGTATGTGCTACTGATTGCTGATGAGTGTGGGTCACTATGACCAGTATTATGGTATGTGATTATGTAGGATCGAACTTGGGACCTTGCTATTGCCAGGCAGATGCTGGAACCACTGAGCTAAATCCCTGACCCCAGAACTATGTTCTTAAAATTATGTGAAATGAAAATTAGGAGTGCCACATTCTATTGACACAGTAGACTGAATAGATTGTATCACAACCATAAAAATAAACATTAGACTGCAATAACAAATAACAATCTAATGATATACACAACATGAAAAAAGTAGTGTATTAAATAAATCAGACAAAATGTATACACATTATATTGCGTGATTCTATTTATACAAAATCAAAGGCTGGCAAGTTAACATATGAAGATGGTTTTCAGGATGCAGACAGGAGTCCTCTGGGCTGCTGGAGAATTTTACATCCTGATAATAGGGATGATTACATGCATGTATGCATATGATTATGTACATGTAAACAGTCTTCCTATTGAATTCTTAGAAATTATATTTATTCATTTTTACTCTGAGAAGCTGAGGCAAGAAGATCAAAATTTGGAACCCAGATTCAGAAACTTAGTGATTTAGTGAGATCCTATTTCAAAATAAAAAGTTAAAAAGATTGGATATGTAAATTGGTGTGCTAGTCCTGGTTAAATTCCCACTAGACCCCCCGACACACACAAACACACACACACATGCACACAATAAAAGTGCTATTTTTTTCCAATTGAAAAGTATTTAAATTATTTTCCATTTAAATTATTTTCCAGTTGGAGAAAATCCCAAGGATTATCTAAAGATTATTTTTAATTTTTTAGAATGGCCACTAAGTGGTTATTTCAAAAGACTTACTAAAGGATTAGAGTCCTTTGGGTTAAAGAATTCAAGGATGGAATTGCAAAGCAGAAACTTGTAATAGTACAAATGTAGTGGAAAAATATTTGAGTTAAAGGCTTTTTTATCAGTTGTTCCTGTACCAGTTAAGATAAATTTATTTCATTTCATACTGATATTTAAAAAAAAAAAGAAAGAAAAGTAACATTTTCAATCAGAATGTAAACAATTTTATAGGGTAAAGAGTCTTGTGGAGAAAAGAGAGGATAAAATTTAAATAAGATCTTTGACAAAGACAAATCTCTAATCCCTATTGTTTTTAAAATGAGCAGAAAGACCACTCCTACTTATGTCATCATTTACAGTTACAAATATAATATTCAATTATCATAACTATGATAATGATAAATGACTCAAAGCTGTGAAGGCTAGAAAATTGCTTTCAAACCAAATTATCCACTATCTATCAAATTATTCTGATTTATCACAGCTTGTATACAAGCAACACACAATTCATGTGTGTTTAAAAAAAACAGTTTTATAGGATATATTTTATGCCCTTATTTTAATTTATGCTGTAGTTTTATCAATGGAAGTTATAAATTTAAAATTTAAAAAAAAACTATTTGCCAGCTAATCATCTACCATAGTTCATATTTCATATCTTACCAGTATGTGATTTGCAAAGTTCTGAATTTTGACATAAATAGACCTCATAGGAAATGCCTGTTCTGAGCATTTAATTGCTTGGAACAGAATTTTGAGAATTTTCTCCTGTGAGTTTCTATAATGGGGCAAGACATGGCCTTGCGTTTACAGTGAAAACTCACTGTGTCTCCCAACTCTTGTACTTCTTCAGTTTTAATAATGTGTTGATAAAGCCAAATAGTGTGATTTTCTGATTGAGAGATGTTCCCCCCTATTATGCTATTGCACAGTACTTATCAATTCAAATCACAAAAGAGCAAGCAGTCTCACATTAGAAATAATTTTTATCTAAAGATATTATGATGCTTTCCACTTCTGCTGGAAGAAAAATGTCTGATCAAAATTGTCTTGTTGGTCACTGGATATCACTTAATTTAAAACAACACAAAAAGTACTAGAGGAAATCTGCTGTATAAAGACCCCGTGTCACTATTTTGTGTCTGGGGCTGATGTAATTTTTTTAGAACTCCTTTTCTTCAACTGCTATAAAGAGAAAAGAAAGAATGAAGACACAAATATCAAAGGGTTACACTTAATATTTTTTCAAACTTCAAATGTCCAAGATCCTCAGATATTCAGTTCATTAGGTAAATATGCAATGTAACAGATAACAGTGTGGGCTAGTGGTACTAGTAACACAAGTTCAAGTCCCTACCTCCACACTTATTAGTCCTTGAACTTGGGAGAGTTGATTAAGCATTTTGAGCTTTCATAAGTATAAGGAGACACCAAATTTATTCCTGCTCCTTTCAGGATTATCTAGAGTTAAGCAAATTGATTTATGTAAAGCAAAATTCAGAGAATGTGAAGCAGTGCCTCATGAGTGATCATTCATTATATTTTCAAGGCCAGAGTCACGCATTGAAAGGATGTTGCAGAGTAAACAATTTCACCACCATACTCAGAACCAATTTCTAAATATTTTCAGAGTCAACTTTTGGAAATACTTTCAGAAATACTCTTAGCAAAGAAAATTATTTTTGAGATGCTAATTGGTTGATTATGATAAGTCACAGGGTTTATAATAACTAAATGCTGGGCCAGGGATTTAGCTCAGTGGTTCCAGTGCCTGCTTGCAAGCGCAAGGGCCTGAGGTGGTTTCCTGGTATTCACATACCATAATGTTGGGCATGGAAACACACACCCATCAGAAATCAGTACCACATACCACTGTGCAGGGAATGGTGGCTCATGCCTATAATCACAGCACATGGGAGGCAGAGGGAGGAGGATTGCTGTGAGTTCAAGGCTGAGCTCAGGGTCAGCCTAAACTACAAAGCGAGACCCTGTCTCCACAAAACAAAACAAAAATCTAAATGCTGTTTAATCTCTTAATTCCATTCAATGCTCCATTTTGCAGTCCTTTTCTTCCTTTCATATACCATAGAAGGATTTTAGAAAACTTAAATATTCTTCACTGCAAAGACAGTTTTGCTTCACATTCAAGGATATTTAGCCAGTAAAGGTCTATTATTGCAAAAATAGCTAATTGATGTGGACTATATCAGTAACACCAAGTAAAATGTATGTATTTAAAACACTGTTGCTTTCTGGTAAAATATATTTATGGGAACTGTGGTTTGGATAGGAGTTCCCTAAAGCTCTATATCCTCAGGCTTAGTCCTCAGTGGTACACAGCTGGCACAATGGGGTCCTTTCAGCGTTCAGAGCCTACCAAGAAGTCCTGAGTCGTTGAGAATCTGCCATTGAAAGGATTGTGAGATCCTGGCTCTTTCCACTTTCTTCGTATATGCTTTTCAGGCTTAAATGAGTAAGTATGCTCCACTGCACACTCCTGCCCTGATGTGCTGCCTTGTCACAGGCCCAAAGCCAGTTAATCAATTGGTCATGGACTGTAACCTCCAAAGCCATAAACTAAAATAAGTATTTATTCTAAATATTTTAATTACATTAAGCCATCTCATTGTAATGGAAGAAAGCTAACACAGTAGTCATTACCTAAAATCTTACTTAAGAAACAGTTCACCAGTCTTCCATATTTTTAATAATTTACTTATATTTGACTCCTTTCCTTACCATTAAGATTTAAAAATCACAAACACACACACACACATACACACACACACACATATATACACATACACACACATGTATATACTTATGCACATCATTTGGGGAACATGAAAATACACACATAGATTATTTTTCCAGATATGTTTGAATTACCTAGCATGCTGTGAGAGAGTACATAATGCAAAAGACCTAAAGTTATAGAGTGGATCTAAAACCAGAAATAATCAATTTTTATAAACCTGCTGTAAATTTTGGTAATTTCCAGTACTTTAATGACTGCATTGTCACCAAAATGGAAATCATCTGTAGCACTCAGTATCAGTACCTTTCAGCTTATAAACTTAGTAATAATACTTCCAATCCACTTTAAAACCATTAAAGTGTATTGAGTTTTAAATCATTACAACTTAGATTATTTCTGCAAAATTTAGCTTGAAAGCAGCTGTCACTTGGGCATCAGTCAATTACTTTTTTAAAAATTTTTTAATCTTTATTGGTACATTACATATACACATTACTTTTAATTGCAGTTTTCTCAAGTGAGAAAGGAGAAACTATACGTATGATGCTATTTGTACATCCATTCAAGTGCTAGTAGATACTTTTGCTTTATGTATAATTTCATTTTGGACTACGTAATCTCGTATGTTAATTCAGACTTTTATGCGGTTTTAGCTACTGCATGTTCCATCCCGAGTAGGTTTTAAAACAGAAAATGGAAACTGTAAAATATTTGATTACTTTTAAATTACTTATCTAAGATCAGAGAACAAATATCATAGATAGACATAGCTAATGTGAATGTTTATGCAAATACTATTCTATGAAGTGATTTTGACATCAATAGTTAAAACACATTCATTATATGAGTTGGTCTAGCAGAGTACATTTTACATAAAACCTGTTTACTCAATAAATCAGCCCTTGATGATGAAGCAGGTGTTTTGAACTACCGATTACTAAAATAGACTTCTTCCTTCTAATAGCAAATACACTTTATAAATTAATCATTTTGGTACAAAAATATACCAACAGAAAAATGTTATAAGTATCCTGAACTGATTATTTCTATTTTTATCTTTAAAAATTACAAATCATTTTTATGTCTTTTTGTCATCATTGATGCATTTTTTGATAACTGAAGTTGTTTTAGAGATAGCTAAGTCATATCTGTCAGAATTTTTACTGCAACAACTCTTTCAAATGCCATGCTACCTGAACATACTTAAATTGCATATTGATTTTTAGAAAGCTCTTTAGATATTATTTATGAATGGACTTTAGAAAAGGAAAGAGTGTGTAATCAGGTTAGAATCTCCAAAACAAGCAATGAAAATATATTTTTTCCAAAAAGCTAGCAGAAAGTTCACATCAGTGTATTGCTACATTTTCCAAGAATGCAGAAGAAATATCTTACATTAATGCCTTAAGGGCTGGAGATGTAGAGCGTTGTGGTAGAGAATTCATGAATCCTGGATTTGATTTCTAGCACTAAAAATTTTTTAAATGCCTTTAACAAGTGTTTTCTAGATAATATTTCAAATAAAATTAATGTAAAGCCAGTATCACAATTTAATTACAGAAAAACTGATTTTATCAAGGTTTAAGTACTTCTGACACACAATGTACATTGATACATTACTTTGAATAAAACTACAGATGATTAACTCAATTAGAAGAGATATGTTCTATAAATTTTAGTCACTTGACTTTTCACAAACAATGCTTTTTCTTTAGGAAAGTGTCCAGTTTAGGGCAAAGTGAGAAACTATGTTTGCTAAGGCTTGAATAATGTGATTCTTTTGCTGGACTATGATACTGAGTATGTTGTCTTATCTAAGCTGTGAGTTAAACAAAAACACACATTATAAATAAAAGAAAATTGTATCAACAAAGAAACCCCATTACAGACTCTCCAGGGAATTAAGAATGAATATATTCTCTTATACTTCATCTTTCTCTGTAAAAAATATCTGTGATTGATGGTGTGGAATGCTAAAAGAATATTGGACATTTAAATAAAGGAAATGACTCAGAGGCCTAAATACCAAGGGTGCTGCAGGCTGGACCAGTACCACTTCTGTGCTACCTTTGGCTCTGCAGTTCTTCAATGAAGAGCAAAAAAGGCCCAGCTCAGGGCCCACTGTGTACCTTTCCCACTCATTGTTTATGTTTGTGTAGGAACACCAAGTTATAATAAGTTACTATCAAAACATAGCATGCCATTAATCTCAATCTTACTTTCTATTTTTGGTTTATAATTGAAGTACTAAGAAAGCCTGTATATTCCTTGCATTTATGTAAATATCCAAACATGACATCACTCCTTTCAAAAATCTCTGCAAATAGTAAAGCAGCTGATAGTCACAGGAAAGAAAATTTGGAAATATTTTTAAGCATTCCCCATGAGATATTACGCTCCTGTCAATGAGAGAAATGGGATGCAAGGCACTGTCTGGCTCTTAGTCTCATGGCATTTTTTTAAAAAGAGATACTGTTCAACATTTCAATCATAGCTAAGTGGAGACAATAATAAACTTGCTAAATAATTATTTTTAAATAATGATTGCACTCCAGGTATTCTATAAATGAATAAATTTTTAAAACTAGCAATAGTCATATATTTCATCATTTCACAGACATGCTAAAGAACATTAATTTATATAGAATAATTGGATGCCTTAACTTCTTCATATCATCAAATTTAATGTAATTTTTTACATTGATTCACATATTCACTAACTTAACAATCAACTCTAAATTTTTTGCTAAGTTAATATGGAATAAATAAACTTAGAGCAAGCCACCACACTTTTAGAATTAATCTACACAAGATGTTGGAGGATAGAGGCAAAAGCCCAGATTGACAAATATACCTGATCCCCCCCCCCACAAAAAAAACTAAAATAATTCTTAAAGTATTCTGGAGAAAAATATGGAGTGCCATAACAGAGAATGTTTTGCTGATCTAATCATCTCAACTCTGAGAGACTATACAATTAAATAGACATTGTCATGTTGTAAGTACACAATAGGACAAATTACTTGTAAAATAATCCCTATAATGATCATGTTTATGAATGATATTAAGCATCAATATTTAAGTTATGATAATTTAAATACTGAATCAATATAAAGGAAAAATGTCAGCAAGTGCATACTGAACCTTTTACCTAAAAGAGACTTAAAATCAGAGAACATTACTCATTGTATTCCATACTAATCATATTTAGAACAAAGTATATTTAAAAATTATTTCGCTGTTTAATCCATAATTATATATTGATGCTTGGAATCATGATAGTCATTCATATTATAAAGTACCAAAATACTATAGCTATATCTGTAGATATAGTCTAACAAATCCAATGCAGATAACTCAATTGTATTGTTTCACAATTTATTCTTAATTAATAAAATATTGCTATTATCAAACCACATGAAATGTATCATCTTTTATTTCAGCATTTACTTTCTCCAAAACAATAAATGTTGGTGTTTGTACTACTTCTGTGGATGTAAATCCAAGATCATCTTGCCTATACTAACTTTTATGGACAATGTCACTGAAGCTGTGCCCAAGTTCAGCATTGATGTTTAAACGAATGTAGCCATGCACTCATCTCAATGCTGATACACAGACCATCTAGAGCAAAGCATTTCATTGAAATGATGAAATGTTCACCTAAAATGCCTTATGTAAACACTCTTGTATATTAAAACTTTTTAATGAAATACTACTCTGTTACAGCTTACTTGTGAGCACAGAACAAAAGTTGATAATTATTTAATATAGCTCTTAATCTAGGAAAGAAGATACTTTATGCACCTGTTGAATATTTGAAACAAACAAAAAACTTTTCACACTTAAAATGGTAAAAATGGTAAAGAACCATAATTTGAATTGATGACAAATGAATTTCACTTTTTTTCTGGAGTAGTTTCAAAATTATGAAATGAAATCAGTTCAATTATTTCCCCCCAAATGAGAAAATAATGAATGAAACATTATTCAATCTATTCTTCACAATTAAAGTAAATTGAACAAAAATACTGAAATACTTACTTTTTTAAAACAAATTGCTTTTCTTAATATTGTTTTTTTTAAAGTTAGCTCAACAAAGAAAATATAATCAATGTTTTGCATGTATGTCCAAAGGAAAATGACCTAGTAATTCTACCAAAGAGACTACACTATGGAAATACTTAGTTATAATTCTTTGCCATAGCAAACGAAAATGATTGTTTTTGAACTATTGCAATAAAAATATAATTTAAATTGTTCTCATTGCCTATTTATTTTTAGCTCAACTCAAAAATACTTGTCAACAATGAAAAGGGTATTTAAGTTTTTTCTGAAGTTACCATCTACTACACATACCCTGAAAGTTCAGTATGATGGACTTTACTTTGCCTTGTCTTCTGTCAATAGCAACAAAAATTCATAGGATTGAAGACAAAACACATTTTAATAAGTTTTAGAGGAGCATTTTGTCAATTTCAGATATTATATAAAATTATTTTAAAATTAAAAATAACAGGAAAATGAGAAAAATAATTTTTTGAAAAATAGAAATTCGAAATCAATTTTAAGGCAAGAACCATGCTGAAAAAAATAGGCTGTCTGATTTTTTTCTTCAGCTGTTCAATAATAATAAATATAAAATATCTTGCTTTTATCCAAATTTTGAAGTACTCATATTAACTTCTCTATTAATAAAACTGCATGAGAATTTAGCTGTCAACTCAAAGAAGTCATTAAACTAAATTTCCATATACTGCTGTTTTGCAACTCCTACAGATTTTAATATTAACATATAAAGGTAATCTCAAATACTCCATGCCCTTATTCAGCTAGGAGTAAAGTGTATACAGTGTTATAATTTGATTCACAGTATACACACACACACACACACACACACACACACACACACACACACAGATATTACGTATATATATTATGTTTAAATTAAGGTGAGAAGAATTAAGATGAACTTCTAGTCCTTATATTTTGTTTTTACTTTTAGTTTTGAAACAACTGAGAACTGTACACTGTGAAAATGGAAGATAAACATGGTGATAGATATTATATAATAAATATACTCATTAAGACAGCTTTAAATCTAGTTTCTCTTGTGGGGTAATACATTTGTTCTCATCAATATTTGTTTTTTGATGTCAGTACTTTAAAGTAAAAGAAAGTTGTGCTTTAGAATGTTATAAATGAACATATAAAGAAAAATGATAAAAAAAGATTTCTGATAAGAGAAACTGAGATCCCACTTTTCTACTTTTACTCTGCAGTGTACCTGTTTTTAATGCTTTAAAAGTTTTGCTGAAAATGGTTGTAAAAAAATATAAAGTTGTTAATGTTTAATTGTTATAGAATTTCATTTCAAATTGTGAATTTAAATCTTAAAGCACTGGAGTATAAAAAACCTATAGGTTTACAGGACCAAATTCACCTGTAGTAATTTCAAACTTAATAACAGCCACAAAACTTAGACAGACATGCTTTTGATAGTGTCAGTCAAAATCTTTCATAAAAAGTGATCTTTAATAATAAGAAAGAATTAAATATAATTATTTAAAGTTATCAACCATGTCTTTATATAAAATATTTATAATAAAATATTTATTCGAATACTGACATCTTAGATATTTTTTAAAATTATGTAACAAACGTGAACATTTTAAAAATTCCTAAGCATTGGGATATTTTAATATATATAAAACTCCACTTAAGAAAATGTTAAGCGTAGTTGTGCACATAACGAAACTTCTAACAAACTTCATTACTTACTGTTCACTGAGTATTACTTACAGAGATTAAGTTTTAAGAATTCATCTGTTATTTATCCAGAAGTGTTTTGAAAAGCTTTTCGCACTGTATACTTCTCAATGAGATAATCACACCTACTTTCTTTGGCTGAGAAAACAAAACAAAAAAATCTGTAAATCTTCTGTAAAATCATTCTTGTTCTGACGTATTTTAGATGGCAATAAGCAATGAAATCACTTATAAAAGAAAAACATGAGAAAAAATTTTTAGATACCTGTTTCATATTTATTATATAAAGTCATTTTGACATGCCTACACAACTGGTTGTGGCAGCTTTCAGACATGATTTCCAATCGAGGGGAAAAAAAAAAAGTGCTCCAGGTTCTTTAGAGAAAGCTTGCTGCTGGGAAGTTGATTTTGGCCTAGTGCCAAAATCACGTGCAAAGGGGCCTCATTACGGATTCATGGCAGCCTTCTGCACTAACAAAAAATGTGACCCAACAGGCTAAATCAGAGACTAAAATTAAAAAGTAAGAGACAAAGACAACTTACTTAATATTCCTTCCAAAGCAACATTAATCTTTTTTTTTTTTTTCTGGTAATTAAACCCTTGTTAGTCTAATGCAGTGTTCCTCTGTCCTCAAATGATTGTACAATTACTCTTTAAAACTTGTCAATTTCCCTTCTAAATAGCACTTTATTTCTGTGGCAGTTTACATAGATTTCGCTATGTAATAAAACTCTATATCCACTGTATTCCGTTCAACAGCCGAAAACAAAATCATAAAAATGCAGACTACAGTATTCCTTTAAGATTTAAACAAACAAGCAAGAAATAAGCAAACAATAGTCAGCAATTTTTAAACTTCCACAGAAGTGAACACGCACCTCCTAAACTCAGATCCGCTCTGTTTAACAGATCCCCTGCCCAACCCCCTCCCCCTCACCCCGAAGTAGATTTGATACACAATCTTACCTAGATGTCTTCTGGCTTTTGTGCAGATCAAAAAGTTTCCTGCCTAAGCACACAGATACTCTCTCACAAACCAAGAAGGCCTTTTTATGAATTCAGCACTGTAACAGGCTGCTTTCCATACCACGTCGAAAGCCCAGTGCGTCAGCTCTCAAGATAAAATACGATACTAATACACAATTAGTGGGAGAGGTTGTCTACTGGAGAATATATTTTATAACGAAAGAAGGAAAAGAAGCTTTTTTCCCCCTTTTTCTTGAAATAGCAAAGAGGGTGCGGTCAGATGTTAGGTTTTGCCTGAGAAAAGGACCCTACACCGCACTAGTACCTACTAAATACTAGCAGAAGCTGCCTGGGAAAGGAGCCAATGGAAGGACTTTGTTTGACCCAGCTGCCAATCTCCCCTGAAGCCCTGCGCCAGACTAAACACTCACACTATTTTAACTCAAATCAGGCTATAGCAGCTGTTTGCTTTCCGGCTCTGAGCTCTGCACCCACTATGGCCTGTGTAGTTCACCCACGAGCTTTGCTAGCTGCCTGGCTGAAATCTGTTCTAGGGTTTGAGTTGTCACTGGAGACAAAATTTTAACCCTCTGCCTCATGATAAAGCGGGAGTAGTTTGCTGCTTAGCATTTGGATAGGGTCACTTGAAACTAATTCTAATCATTTAAAAGAAGGATGATATTTTATCCTAGGGGAGATTTGGAATTAGAAGTTTCTATCCCAAACTTTTCTGGGATGTTCATAAGAACACTAAAGGACACCGTGGGTAGCATTAACAATGATCCTCAACAAATCTCTAGGAATAGAGATGGTACCCACTCACTTCAATCCCACCTTTCCCATCACAGTGAGGTGGAAATTGACCTCACAAAACCGGAGACACATCATTCTAGAAGTGACTGCAGTCTCCTCGTGGTTCTGCAAAGTTTCTCCAGGGGAAACACCACAGTGTACAGAAGAGTGCTTTCTTTACATTGGAAGACACCAAGTAAAACAACATACTTTACCTAAATTTGAAGCTGAGTTAGTCATTAGCCTGGGTGTAGAAATCATATTTTGAACTGTAAAGCATTAAAACATGCCCATTAACAGTATAAATAAAGTAAAAATAAACTAAAAAGAATCCAGAGGAAGCACAACCTAGGTAATGATTAAAATTATTTGATTATAATATATGGAAGAAGTCTAATAATTAGAATCTTATTGTACACAGATAAAAGCTAAGTACTGCTTCTAATTTGTGAAAAGGAGACTACAACTACAACCCGGTAATTCTGAATACTTATTTGTTGAAAAATGAAAACAAGAAAAGCCACCATCTTTTTATTTGGCATTTTAATTTTTGTTGTTGCTCCAGGCAGATACTGTTAGTTGTTTAACACAGCTAAATTAAATATGGCTTTGTAAAGTAAAACTCCAATACTTCTGAAATACTCTATAAGCATAGCCTTACAGAACGTCATCTCTGTTGCTTTGAGTAGAATTTATTTGGTTTTCATTACAGGCCCAAATATGGCATGCATTTTATTGTTATTTAATCTTAGAAACTAGAAATCCAAGTTACATATATTATAATTTTATAATAAAATACCCTTTAGATTCCTATCACATATAGCAGTGTAAGATTTGCTGTTCAGATCTCATATAAAATCAAATAAAATGGTAAAAGAGGTTTCTTTTGTTCATTTTCAGTCCATTCAATAAAACATTCAGCTTGTTTTTCTAGATGGTCCATTATAATCTTTCAAGCAATCATCCACTGTCCCGTTATTGCTCAGCTATCAGAGTCAGCCTAGATGCAGAATACCAGTCCTATAACTTCTGTTCCTCTCAGCTCTTACTTCCTATGGTGAGTTAATTGACTGTCAAATTCACAGGCTTGAGGAATACCTAGGAAATTGTTAAGGCACATTTCTATATGTTTTTGTGGGCTTTTCCAGAGATGACTAGATTCTAAAGGCTCTCACTTCAACAATGGATTAATCCATTGATGAGATGATAATTTGAATGCATCATTAGGAGATGCTGAAGATGTAGTAGGTGAGGCTAGTTGAAAGGAGTAATCATGGAAGCCTGACTTTGGGGTCTATATCTTGCTTCTGAACTATTTCTGTACAGCACCCTGGCCCTGCTCTCTGCTTCCTGGCTGCTACAAAGTGAATTGCTTTTCTCCTTAACCCCCTTTTGTCATGATGTCTCTACCTTGGAATCAGCCAATAATGGACTGACATCTCTGAAAATGTGACTCAAAATAAACCTCTTCTCTTTTAAGGTGTGCATATCACATACCAGTGGTAGTTACAGAAGGCTCACCAATATGATTCCCTTACACTGTTTCCCTGCCTTATCTTAAAACATCCCAGTTAGTTTATCTTGGGAATGTTATAGGCTGAGTTGTATATTCTTCAAAATTCATATGTTATGATCCTCTCTCTGAGAACCTATTAATGTGATTATATATGGAGATAGGGTACCTATAAAGAAGTAATTAAGTTAAAAGAGGCAATTAAGCAGGACACTAGCCCAATATATTATTATGATATTATAAGATGAAGAGAGAAAGGAATCTACACAGAGGGAAGATCAAGTAAAAAGTTGGAACCAATTTCCACCTGTAAAATATGGAGAGAGTTCAGAAGAGAGGAGATCTGCAAACATCATGATCCTGCACTGCAAGCAACTAGAATTATCAGAAGACAAGTTCCTGTTCAACTTTCCTATTCTGCAATATTTGTTACTTATGAATGTTATGGTGTAGTATAAATGTACCCTCAAATCTCATGTATTCAGGTGGGGCTCTGGATTGTGGGGAACCATATTCAATGGGTTAATCCACTGATGAGCTCCTAGCTGGAGATGCTGTTGGGAGCTGAGTCCTGGTTGAAAGACATGCGTCACTTGGATTGTGCCTTTGAAGGGTGTGTTGTTGGCCTCAGCTCCTCCTTCCTCCGCCTCTTTTAAGCTGTTAGGCCTGAGCAGGACTGAACAAGTCATGCTCCTACGACCTTTGTTTTATTTCTGCCGTGGGCCGAGGCCACTATGCACTAATTGAATACTCCAAAACTGAGAAATGAAATAAATGTGTCCTTCCTTCAGCTGTATCAAATACTTTGTCCCAGAATTGGGACTGTGACTATAGCAATACAGTAATAAACCAATAGAATGGCCAAGTTACAAAGAAAGTATGCAATTCTTCTATTAGAACAGAATTAATTTCTATATTCAACCAATTTTATCCTTAACCATTTGATTTTGTGCAAGAGAACATGTAATTTATGGGGAAAAGTTAGTTTATTTTGTTAAATAAAGGGTTTAATACAATTAAGAAAATACAACACAGTCACTACTTTTCCATTATACTATGTATTTTCATTTTATAAAAAGGAATATTGTGACTAACTTATCCAGCAAATAATTAAATAAACCTAAGATGTCTACAGATCATAGGCAATAGAAATAATTATGGAATTGGCTTTTTGTTCAGCATAGTAAAAATTTGTAGTAAAACTTTATTTTTGAAGGTAACTTTTATGCATGCACATTTTATAAACCAGATGTAGTGATAGATAAAATCTTTATATAAAAAGTTGCTAACAAAAATTTTAGCATTATACTTACAGTATTCTTACAACCTATGGAGAGGAATGAGACCAACCATAAAACGACAAGGAAAGAAGTGTAACTGCCTTATATACAAGTCAAGATAAAATTTAAACATGGTAATTAGAGGGTTAACCAGAACATATGTCTCGAAGGAAAACTTTGGTAATGAACACTGCACTTTGTAAGAGCTGGAAGTAGTTAGATGAGGATGGGAATTGGTGCAGTAGGAAAACTTAGTTTTTGGTGGTGTGCAGAATTTTATAATGATATCCAGGAATCTCACTCCCTGTTAATCACTTATATTCTGTCAAAGATGTGGGATAAATCCTGTCAATGTGATGAGATAACTGCTTTTCTATAAAAGTCAATGACATTTACAGGTAAAGTTAGTGCAGTGAGAAAGAAGACAGCCCCATAGCAAATTGATACAACTTTCCTGAAGAAATAATAAAAGGATGAATGAAATTACCACTATAGTAACATATTTTACCCAGCAACATTTCCCACTAGCTTTGGGAGCACATGAACATTTATTCACTCTTCTTTGATTCACCTGTTTTCTTACTTCATTTAATGCTGAATTAAGTAGGGAAATGAATTAAAGGCTGATGTTTTTTACAAAACAATTTCCTATTCTTATGTTTTTGATAAATTACAAAAACAAATCAGAATGAAAGACTAAGTTCTAAGGACAATGAATGCTGTTGGTTGAGCACTTCAGAATACTGAGACATTAATGTTCAGTGATGTTGTAAATGTGACAAAATGCTAGGACAGTGTTAATCAACATCACACATTTCAAAGGCTCACAGTAAAGACATGATTGTAAAAGATGCTGTCATGAAAATATCATATTTTTGTCATATGTAATGGTAGGAAACTCTGATTTTTTATTTAATAATACTTCTATTATTTTACATGCTAGTTTATACTAAAAGATCATATTTGAAATTATAACATTTTGAATTAAAATTCAAAACAAATTTTTTTTTACAATAAAAGCCATTATTACTCTCAGGTATATCATAATGGCTTTTATTTTAAATAAAGTATGCTAATAATAAAAATACTTTGAATGCCTACTTGTTAGTGAAATTTTAACACAATTTTCTAGTGAGAATATACACAAAAAAATAGAAATAGTTTCAAATAATTTTTGAGTATCAATTGAGTACAGTTATGAAATAATTCAAATTATTATAGGGGAAATAACCTTAAATGTATAAAGAAATATTTCATGAACATGTTTTAACTACTCTCTTTTTCATTCTATTCTTCAGATCCATAAGTCTGAGTTTTGAAATAATTTCTAAAGATAATTTTATATTTGATGAAATATATTTCATAGTTTATTAAGAATTAACAATTTAAATATACATGAGAAATGTGTAAAATATATATATATATATATATATATATATGTTACTAGAAGTATCAATAATCTTTTCCAAGAAAAATTATGTCTCAAAAGTTTCACAGTTTTGGGCCGGGGAGTTAGCTCAGTGGTTCCGGCGCCTGTCTCCAAGCGCAAGGACCCGGGTTTGATTCCCCGGTAACCACATAACAATACTGGGTGTGGAGACCCACACCCAGCAGCAACCAGTACCACATACCACAGTGCCGGGCGTGGTGGCTCACGCCTGTAATCCCAGCACTCGGGAGGCAGAGGCAGGAGGATTGTGATGTGAGTTTGAGGCTGAGCTCAGGGCCAGCCTGAACCA
>PVIR01005577.1:0-37124 GCA_004026965.1 Petromus typicus | reverse complement strand
AAAAAAAAAGTTTCACAGTTTTAAAGCAATCATATCAACACTTTTCATTTTTGTCCAGAAAATTAAAAGCAGAGAAATACTTCCTTGTCCCATGAACCTATCATGAAAGCCAAAAATAAGAAAGGATATTACAAGAAAACAAATGGGTAAGCCAGTACTTTTTAAAATGAAAGACACAAAAAAATTTCAATGAAACATTTGCGAGGAAAATGCAATGACCTATAAAAAAAACCTGTACAATGAGACCAAAGGATATACAAACCTATATGTAAGCTGGTTTAACATGCAAAAAAACAATGTAATCCACTGTAACACACCAAAGGAAAAAAAAATAATCATTCAATCTCATCAATTGCTGCAAAAGATACACTGTTTGATAAAGTCCAACATTCAGCCATGATAAAAACTCTAAGAAAACCAAGAACAGAGGAGTTTCTTCTTCAGAGTGACAAAGAAAATCTACCAGGAAAAAGAAAGCAAAACTTTCAGCTGACATCATGACTAGAACAACAGTCTTTCCCCAGACGGTCAAGAGTAAGGCAAGGACATTCCCAGTAACTACTCTTCACTCGGCATCGTGTAACTAGTTCAATGAGATAGAGATAGGACTAAAATGTAAATATTGGAAAGAAATATGTAAAACCTTTCTCGTAACAGACGGTATTACTATCTGTACAAAAAAAGTCAAAGAAATTACAAAAAGTACAAATAATTTAGCAGAGTTCTATATAAGATCAACTTCTGAAAAATATTTGTAATGTTTTTCACACGAAACTCACACTTGAAACTGGAGAGCTTAAAAATCTTTTATAGATTGAAATTGTAACAAATAGATAAGGAAACAAATTTTATGTATATGGTGGGGTGGTAGGGTGTGTAGAGCTATGGGAAAAAATGAGAATTAAGTTGTGTCTTATACTGGTACAAATCCCCATTATGGAGTGCAATCATGATGTGTATATTTAATGTACCAATAAAGAAAAAAAATCTTTTATAATACTACTAAAATAAAATATTTAGCTATAAATACAATAGACTATGTATAGTGCATAGATGGAGAAACTACAAAATACTGACTTTAAAAATCAAGGAAGTTTAGGCAAAGTGGTGCACACCTGTAATCCTAGCTTCCTGATAGGCAGAGTCATGAAAACCAAAGGTTTATGCCCAGTCTGGTGTCTTAGTGAGAACCTGCTTTGGACTAATAACAATGACAGCATTAAGAACAATAAGTAAGGGTGATGTAGCTCAGTTGAGTGCTTAGCTAGTATGCAAGTGTATGTGAGAGGCCCTAGGTTCAATACCCAGAATGATTTTTTTTTTAAAAAGCAAGCAGATAAATAAATATATGTTCTTCCTAGAAGCAAAGGCCAATGGGCAAACCTAGTAGCCAGACCTTAGATTCTAATGCCATTCTTCAATAAGAGAAAAAAGAAATACTTGATCCTAGGACTCAGTAGTAATGTAGAAGATGAATTTAGAGTATCTTACAGCACAAAAAGTAAGTGTTGAAAAATACAACTCAATGCCCACATACATGCCCGTAGATATCATCAACCTTTGTCCTCTAACTTGCTTCTTTTCTGTTTAACAGTCTCCCCTGGCCCCCTGCAGAAGTGGAGACAGAAGAGTTCTCAAGACAGCTTATATCTTTCCAAGGAAAACACTGGGACATGAGGGGACAAAAAAACAAAAAACAAAAAACAAACCACGGATGACATAAGGAAATGTGGAAAGGAACAGTGATGAGATTAAAAAATAAAAAAAAAAGCTACTCTAAATGACTTTTGGTTAAAACTTGAAGACTGTGATAAAACCTCTTGAAATGGAAGGTGGATTTTCTTGGGAAGAAGGCAATAATGGAAAGTAAATCCTCTTTATCTTCTGGCTGTTCTATTCACTATAGCATTACATACACCATGAAACATAGTATTACTCTTCAAATGCATAACTTTTGGAACTAATCTGAAATATTCAACAGTGTGAACACAAAGACTAGTACAGTCCCAGAATGTCTACTCTACAATTCACTAGTCCCAGATGAAGCATAACACCTGGACTATTGATAAGATTTTTAGTGTTAATATTTTCATTTACCTAAAGACACAATTATGTTAGCCTTTTGCAGTCATAGTCTCAAATACAATGTATTTGGTACAGTAGAAAAATAAGTGTGATACAAAAGTAAATAATAATTCATGGATAACAAACTTATAATCTTCCACCATCTTCTTGAAGAATGTAGCATTTCTTGTCTTAAAAATATCACCATATTAAATATTAGAAATATGCCTAATCATCAGGAACTTTAGCCAAAACAGAGTATGTCTATGTCTTGGTAAATGTCCTCATCTCTTGATGAATTTGTTCAATTAGCTCGTAGGCATTAAATCTTTACTATGCTCAGCTATCTGAACTCACTGAAAATTTACATTTTGACCTCTTCCAATAATAGTCGTTGAGACTATTGGAAGTAATCTGAGAAATATCTTCTCGTTACAGTTTTCAATGAATGCTCCACTTTCCTAGGGTGGCTAGTTTTGGCAGTCTTTAAGAGCTTCATTTGATGGTATGATTATGTTATTTTAAAGTAAGTCATAAATAGCTAATAATTTAAATTTCTAAGTGAATCTAATTACTTGCCAATCTGACATGTTCAAGACAGATCTTGAAATGGAAATCTGAGTTCTCTGCTTACACTCAAATTTCTCCCTTTTTCCTTTTTCTTTTCTCTTTTCTACCTTACTTTCTCCCTTGTTCCTCCCTTTCCTTCTTTCTTCCTTTTCCTCTTACTCTTGCATTGCTACATTTTCTTCTCTTCTTGCTTTTTGTTTCCTTTTGTCTTTTCCCAAGCAACTTTTTAATTTTCCAATAATAGTAGGATTCATACTTAATATTACTTCCCTCTGGTGATTATTTTAAATTTGTAATAGGAACAAAGAAATTTAGCTAAGATTAAAAATGATATTTATGTCCAACAGTATTCTATCACTAATTTAAAGTTTGAGTAGTGTGTGATAGTATAACAATGATGCACTTACTACATCTTAAATTTTATTCATTTAATGTACCACAAACCACTCTGATTAAAATGTCTTCCCCAGAAACATTTGCCATCTTTGGTAAATAATTACTGATATTTGCATCAGATCATCAAAGTAAAGTATATTAATATATCATATATTTATTATTACTAAATTATTTTAAAAATAGTAATAAATAGTAAATAATACCATGATGGGTGTTGTTCTATAAATCAATTAAAATATTTGTTTTTATTCCACGTTTTCTATGCCAGTGGTGTTCAAGTACTTTGTATTGTAAGAAGTCCTTAATCCTCCAAAAATTTTTTGAATTGGATATTTTATATTCTTGAATTTTAACAGTTGACATTTTTATATTTCTTTAATTTATAGTAAACTAAAAGGACAATTCATAACAAAATAATAAGAGAGTAGCAATAGTTAATACACTGCAGCATTATTTTCAAAATAGTTGCTTAGATTCAAAGCAGACAAAACAGATTGTAACTTACAAAGAAGTAACAGATACTAGCACAAAATTTTCTTTTCAACAGATCGCTAGTTATATATGAACTTCCAAAGTTAAATAAAGAAGATATAAAATTGTTAAACACTCCAATATCAATCTGTGAAATTCAAAATGTAATAAAAAGATACTGATAAAGTAAAGCCCTGGTTTTGATGACTTTACTGCAAATTCTACAAATGTTTTAAAGAAGAGTTAACATCACTACTTCTCAAACTCTTAATGAAATGAAAAGGGAAGCAGTATTCCCAAATTCTTTCCTGGAAGCAACCATTAAACTGACTCTAAAAAGAAAGACTCAACCAAAAAGGACAACTATAGATCAATCTTCCTAATCAACATTAATGCAAAAATCTTCTATAGGTTACTGGCAAACAGAATACAGAAGATCATGCAGATCATACACCACGACTAAATTGGATTCTTTCCAGGGATACAAGAATGGTTCAACATACATAAATCAATACATATAATACACTATATATGTACATTTAAGTACAAAAATCATATGACCATTTCAATAGATTCAGAAAAGTGTTCAACAAAATCCAACACATATTCAAGATCAAAACCCTACAGAAAATTGGAGTAGATGAACTATCTCAACTTAATAAAAGCTTTTTTTTTTTTTTATGAAAAATCAACACCCACTATCATCCTAAATGATCAAAAACTGAAACCTTTCACACTAGGACCAGGAACAAGACAAGGATGTCAACTATCCCTGTTCCTATTTTTTTTATAGTGCTGGATAAATTATCCACAGCAAAAGAAAAATATAAAAAAGAATAAAGATAAGAAAGGAAGAAGTTTAAGTGTCTTTATTTGATGGTGACAGGATACTCTACATAGAAGATCATAAATACTCAAGAAAAAGACTGCTAAACTTAATCAGCAAATTTGGTAGTATAGCTGGATACAAAGTCAATGCTCAAAAATCTGTAACTTTTCTATACACAAATAACAGACTCACAGAAACAGAAATTGGAGAGTCAAGCCCTTTCACAATAGTATCAAAAAAAATGTAATATCTAGGAATTAATCTAACAAGGGAAGTGAAAGATATCTGCTCTGAAAGCTATAAATCTCTGAAGAAGATTGAAGAGTACATCAGAAAATGGAAAGTCAACCCTTGTTTCTAGGTAGGAAGAACCAATATTGTTAAAAATGGCTTTCCTTCCACGATACTATATAGACTTAATGCAATCCCGATTGAAATCCCAACAGCATATTTCACATATTTAGAGAAAATAATCCAAACACTCATATGGAACCTCAAGAGACCTAGTATAGCAAAAGCAATTCTAGGAAATAAGGATATGGCAGGAGAAATCAGGATTCCCCAATTTGAAACTATACTACAAAGCCACTGTGATAAGAACTGCACAGTACCGGCAAAGTAGCAGACCAGAGGATCAATGGAATAGATTAGAAGATCCAGAAACAACTCCAGATATATTAAGCCCTCTCAGTGGAGAAAAGATAGCCTCTTTAGTATATATGCTGCTGAAGCGAGCACAAAGATAGCCTCTTTAACAGATTTCACCAGACCTATCTCACCATGTAGTAAACTTAAATCAGAATGAATTATAAACCTAAATATTAAAACACAAACACTAAGCATTCTGCAAAATGGCTAGGTAGAACACTTGGAGACATTGGCCAAGGGTAAGAGTTTATGAACAAAAACTCCTTACACAAATATTAGCAGAAGGAATCAACAAATAGGATCTCATCTTAATAAAAAGCTTCTACACAGCAAAATAAACCACCACTGGCACAGCCAAAAGACACCCAACAATTTGGGAAAATACTTTTACCAGATGTTTCTCAGATAAAGGACTACTATTTAGAATATATAAAGAACTTTAAAAATTAGCCCCCAAATTTAAAGATCCTATTCAAAACTGGGCATATGAAATGAACAGATACTTTTCAGAAGAAGTAAAAACCATTAAGAAACACATGAAGAAATATTCAATATCACTGGTCATTGGAGAGAAGTCCACGAAAACAACAATGAGATTTCATATCACTCCACAAAGAATAACTGTTGTCATGAAAAAAACCAACAGATGTATGCGAGGCTGAGGGGAAAAAAAGGAACACTTCTTTGTTCTTAGTGAGCATGTAGACCAGTGCAGCCACTGTGGAGATTCCTCAAACAGCTGGGATTATACATCCCATTTTACCCTTCTGTTCCCCTGCTAGATATATATATGAATTCAAAAATTCATATTGTAATGACATATGTGCATCTGTGTTCATAGCAGCTAATTTTATGATAGGTAAATCTTGGAAACAACCCAAATGCCCATCAACTGGAGACTGGATAAAGAAAGGACTTTTTTTTTTTTTGATAATAAAATGGAGTATTACTCTGTCATAAAGTGATAAGTTTGAGTCATTCATACTCAAATGGACATACCTTGAAGACATATTTTTAAGTGAAATTAATAAGTCACAGTTGTGTAAATGCCTTTTTTCTAGTATGGGAAACTGAAGATGTAAATGAGTTCTAGAATATATCATATATGTTGTGAAATAGAAAGTACTCAGAGGGAAAAGTTGAGTAGGGGTAAGTAACAAAAAGAAATAAAAAATGTGATGGTAAGCTTATGTATATAGGCAGCTTATGTATATAGGCAGTGGAGATTTATAGGGTAGGCAGGGGAACAGGAACAAATGAGAATTAAGTCGTGTCATTGCTGGTCCACATTCTCAATGTTGAATGTGATTATGATGTGCATATAAAATGTACCAATGAAGATTCAAATCTTAAAAAAAAAATTAAAACTTTTTTGAGTGAACTAAGAAAAGCTATTGGTATAAATGAAACAAATTATCATATGTCTAAAATAATTTTTAAATACATATTACACACACACACATACATACATACAAACACTACTTATTGCTCCCAATAACAGTACAAATGAGGGGCCAAGGATTTATCTCACATGTTAGTACAACTCTAATTTTGTTTGAAACCCAAATCATGTCTAGCATGTTTAGTCATGGGAATATCTGGTATTTGTTCTCTATAATCTGACAGAAATAAGATACTGAGGACTTGGAAAGGTACTTTTTCCAATTACTTCTCATACATTTCATACTATATATTTTGGTGGGTATGAAACTAGATCTAAAGCTAAATAGCTGGATTTAAAACACCCTGTGGACTATAGTAAAGTACATAAAAGTTTAATAAGCTTAAATTTCCAGTTATTGCAGCCAAAAGTTTATGTTTAAGAAATATTAACTGACCATGTTAAAAGTAAATTCTAAGCACTAGGATGGGTGATTAGGCAAAGCATTCCTCTGAGGACTCAAAGAAAAACAAAACTTGTTGGAGTCTGAGTGAGTAAGGTCAACCATGCAATAGCAACTATATTTCTATCTCTTTCTGCTTATCTGCCTTGGCCCTAAAAGGACCATTGTGTATGTAGAAATTTTGCAGCTGGGAGCAGAGACAAGCATTTGGCTGAGAAATAACATCACAGTTCAGAACAACTTTTGGCCTTCGATGTTCATCTTACTAAATTTCAATGGCTTCTTTTGAAAAGTGATTCACTATAGGAGAAAAACAACTGCAAGAAATACTTCTAGTGCCACAAATGAAGCAAATAAATCTCAGCAATCTATCAGGTGGCAACACATTTACCATCCAGTGGAAATGTGGGCTGAGATGGAAGTTTCCTTAGGTTTAACAGAAACCGGCATTACATTCCCCTTTGTGTATCATGTGAATTTACCAGTATATTGGTGAAAAAGACAAAATTATCTATCAGTTGCTATGGACTTGGGCTAATGAAAACCTTTGTTAAAGTGAAAAATTATGTTGCTGACAAACGAAGAATAAATACCCTTGTAAGTGAACATGACAGTGAGAGATAATGTCTCCACATAAGGAAAGACGGGGGATATTGTTAGGATACAGAATAAATAATTTTCAGTGTCCAGCTAAGTAACAACAAACAAAAGAACTTGACTACGTGGGAACTGTTTCATGTAGTGATAACTGTCACCAAAAACAAGTCCTTGGAGACTATAAAAAGATATCAATATTCATAAAAGAGGAGTAGATGTTAGCCAAATTTTAAAAATATACATTTAGTCATAGAAACAGAATTAATTAAAATGACTGTAAAGCCTATATTGATGGACTCATATATATATATAAATTATAAATAAAATTATATATATATATATATATATATATATATATATATATATAGTTTTCAAGAATGAGTACTCAAATTCAGATTAAGATTTAGAGAACAAAGGGAAAGTACCAATAGAACTGATTTCTGTATTGGATTTTATGCTTCTGAATAAAATTTTAAATTTAAAAGTGATCATAAGATGCGAATTTTATGTCTAATAACACTTGGGTTATCACTGAAGATGAATATAGTAAAACTTCACCATTCAAGATATTTATAACTCTATAAATTCTAAGCTTGTTCATTTTTGTTGAAAAAATTATGTTCTAAGTTTTTTCATTTTTGTTAAAAAATTTATAAGACCCATATCTATTGTTTCCAGAAGAAAAAGAATATCCACACAATATATATTGCATACAATCCAAAGACATTACTGATTATTGTATAGAAAGCTTATACTCTGATCCCAGTAAGGAAACAAATTTTATATATATGGGGGGGTGGTAGGGTGGGTGGGGCTATGGGAAAAAATGAGAATTAAGTTGTGTCTTATACTGGTACAAATCCCCATTATGGAGTGCAAGCATGATGTGTATATTTAATGTACCAATAAAGATAATTTAAAAAAAAAAAGTACTTCTAGCCCCAAAGTCCTAATTAAACAAAGTAGAATCTACTAATGTTTTCTGAAATTTAACAAGCAGTGGAAAAACACAGTAATTTTTACCATGACATGTGCCATGAATCCTCAGTATCTTATTTCTCTCCAATTATAGAGAACAAATACCCAATATTCCCATGACTAAACATACTAGATATAATTTGAGTTTCAAACAAAATTAGAGTTGTATTAACATGTGAGAACTTAGGTCTCTACACTGCATGTGTGTGTGTGTGGGTGAATCCTGCACACTTGTAGGATGAGATTTTAGGATCAAGGATAGAATACAGTGAGTCTCTATCCATGCACCAAAAATGATTGTCTTTCCTTATTTAGCATTTTCTTTCTCTATCTCTTATCACTCATTCTGTGGAAAATTCTATAGAGAGTTCTTTGAGTTGGAATGAAGAGTGAAAGATAGCCTTACCTAATAAATGTAGTTCTCACATTTACTATTGTAAACACACCACAAAAAGAAAATGACTCAGGGCACTGAACTTATAAACTACGTAAAATTTAACTTGCTTTTGTAAACAATTTTAAGCCCTTTTAATATTAAGGTATATTTACTCAACTGTTGCATATGTATGTCAAGGAGTTTAAATAGCCTAAAGTGATAACTAAATTTTAAGAGAAAATATACAGTCTTAGCTTGCCATGAAAGCTAGAATTATCATCCTAAATGTCATTTTAAGAAACCTCATATTTGTAGGACGACAAATGCTTATACACTAATCATATAAGCTAGCTTGAATTCTTCCTAATTAAAATCAGTATAAAGAGCACCTTCCATAGATGGAAGCTAAGGTCTTTCACATTAAGGTTGTCAAAACAAGCTTCAGGGATAAACATATTTTGATGTAATTCTGTTTGCCTATGAAATGTTAACATCAGTGACTACCATGAGGATGTATTTTATATGTATGCTACTTGTATGTGAAAATTACACAACAGAACACTAGAAACTTGGTCACACTGGACATTTAGCAGGTCACTTACCATATCTATTTCACCCTGTTTATTGTTCTCATTTTCACGTGAGTTTTCTTCATCTGAGAAACAGCTCCTAAAAGGTATTTCAGATTATAAGAGACTACATTTATGTGATCATATACAAATGTTCCCTCCAGGTAATGAGTAAAACCTTTAGAGAGATCAAACCTTAGGAGATTTCCAGGCACAATTAGCAAATAACTAGATGGTCCCCAACTGACATTTTATTGAATCTTGTGAAAGAATCAGAATGCCCACATTAACCTTTGAAAAGTGTTAAATGTGCATGTAGTCTTTTGTCCTTCTGGCTAACAGCTAGGTGTGATCCTTGTTAACTTTTTTAAGGAATATATTATTTTGAGTGCTAAGAAGTCCTAATTAGATAAATTTAATGATCGATGCTGCTTCAAACCTGAAGTACCAGAGAAGATACCCATTTATTCTACTAATTACTCAAGAAAAAGTCACAATTAAATATGAGTGGTTTTATTTTCTGCCTCGAGATATTTGGTGTATTAAAATAAATTTTTTATACATATATATATATAATTGATAGTTGTATGGACTCATTATTTGTCTTTCTACTCATTTTAAAAATTAATGAATGACAAGGTGGATAGATAAAGAAAGAATGCCACTGATTTCTGGATTACAGCGTGGCATCATTATTTTTGCAAAGAATATGTTGTTTGCAGGACTGAATAAACAAAATATAACAACAAAGAAGAAGAGATTAGTAACTTCGAGGGAATTTGCAAATCGGTACAGAAATAGGGAAATGAACTTGTTCAACAAAATCATGACTATTACTTGAATTATTTGCAATACAGTGAGGAAAACAATACAGACATGTCTGTAACTGATACTAATTATAATCATGAGAATCCTTCCATTGTTTTTCAGTTGAAAAAGATAGGTATCACTAAACTAGAAACAAGATATATGTGAATGAAAAGTCAACATGTTGAGACATAGAGCAAGATACAAGAAGAGCAATCCAGATAAAGAAAGAGCGTGGGTTCCCTTGGTGGAGAGCAAAGTGGGAAGACAGTGCCTCTCTAGGGGATTTAACTTTAGCCCCAAATGAAAGAGTGGGAGTAGGAGTAAGAAAAAAATCTGTGTTTACAAGAGAAACAAATGATTTTAGTTTGGTGGCTAATTCACAAAGCAAATTTACAATGGAGACCCACATCAGAAAGTAAGCTTGAGTCATCTGCATAAAAGTGATGCACTAAAGCTCTGGAAAACTTTGAGATGGGACCAGACAAAATGCATGATGTGTTACAGAAGATAACAATGAGAAGCAACCTGCAAGGAAGAAGAGAACCTAGAGAGTGAAGTTCAATTACTACAAGAAAATTTTCTATTGCAGGAGTGGCCAACAGTGTCTAATGCTCCACGTAGTTCGCAGGCTTAGTGAGTAGTAAACTAGGCTATCTTTGAAGAAAGAATATTGGTGAAGTAATGCACAGAAAACCAGATTACGGATTGGTGAGGGTAGGATCTATACTCACCATGAGGAGGGGGAGGGGCTCAGGGAAACTTTCCAGATAGGAAGGTATATTAGCAAGGGGACATCAAAGAATGTTTATAATATCAATTTAAAACGAGCATTTTAAAAAAAATTGTTTTCTCTGTGATGTTCACACAAAAGGTATACTCATCAAGCCTGAGATTTTCTATCAAGGCTATTAGGAGATAACTTTAAAATTAAATATTATCTTATCAAGTCATAAGCTACGTGACTATCTACTGATCACCAAGAAAAAAAAAATGTAATGTGTGTGCTTTTAGAAAAATAGCTCAGATTTTCAAACATATTTGGTAAAAGATGTATTCTCATAGCGATGCTGACTTGCTCAGCTCTGAAATAAAATCTTATCATAAATCATACAAAAATATTATATGAGAAAACACTGGTAAAGTAGAAAATAACACATTTTCTTCTTTTCTAAAAAGGAAGTCTAAAATATATATCATTACTACATGGAATGTGCTGATATGATTTCAAATGTATCTGGAAAAATATTTTTTACCCAAACATTTATCACAGATACACCTAAAACTAGGAGTATAATTCTCAAAGAATATAATGATGATTTACCTATCAGACAACCTGAAACTGATATTTCATAAAATTACTAACTAGGATTTTGTAAGTGTCTTGTTCCTAATGCACAAAGAAAGGGTGAGGTATTGTCACAGTAGGTAACACTAAATCAACTGCATAATTGCACTCTAGATTTGACTGTAAATAGAAAAATTTAAAAAAATTTAGTGGCAACTACAGAAACTTGAATATGTCTACATATTTGTTTTCATAGGATTGTTTGGTTATATTTTAGTTCCTATAAAATTAATACCTGGGAAAAGTGGTTGAAAATTCTGCACTTTTTTTAGGATAAAATTATTTAAGAGGTTTATAAAGAGTTCTAATATAGAACTTTACTGAAAATCCATATATACAGAGAATAAGAGGACAAATCTCGATTATGAAATTGTAAGGCCCTTATTTAATTTTTTTTAAAAAATTGGCCAACCAAAATAATGGCTAAAACCAAGCAACAATAAGAACATACACCAAAGATGTCCAAATCCTAAAGAAAGAAATTTCAGCTAGGTATGCTGACAATGCCTATAATGCAAACACTCTAGGAGAATCAGAGATAGAAGAATCCCAAGTTAAATCCAATTTGATCAATTTAGTTATCTATTGCCTCAAAAGTAAACAAACAGAAAAATAAAGAAAGATATAACAAAATGGGGATAGAGAGCTGGGATACAGTACAGAAAAGAGGAAAAACAGGAGAGAGGGAGGAAGAGGAAGGGAAAAGGAAAAATGGCATGAGCAGAAGGAGAGAACCAGGGAGGAAAGAATTCCTCATTTACATGTAAAGTAGCCTAGGTATACATTAGTTTATTAATAAAGTAATGAATAGAAAGTCAAAGTATAATTTCCAATGTGTATTTGAAAGTTCTCTTCTAATATCAAAACAATTGTCAAGGACGGTTTTGAAGGGGCTATGCTGTCCAATATTGTGTGTCTACTTTAGAGGCGACATTACAAGCTGTAAGAAAGCTAAATTCTGACTTTGAAAATGTTGGTGAAGTATTATCCACATTCCTAACTAACAGTATTTCATAGAATGTATAGTGATATATAGGCAAACCAAGACTGCAGGAAACATCACATAAAGGAGAAATATGTGGATTTCTTTGCATAAACTTGGACAAATAACAGTCACCATAGCGAAAGCAAGTAAGGAGAGGAAGAACGCAGCAGGGTCTTTTGAAAGCAGGGGAGGATTTTCATGTGTACTGCCTGAGACATTAAAAAAAAAATAGGATTTTAGGGAGAGAGAGAAGTCTGGGCAGAGCTATAAGATTAGAAAATGACAGAGCTGTTTTGATTGTGAGAAAATGCAAATGGAAGAGCTCCAAAGTTCAAATTTCATTGAGTGATAGAATGAGAGCTAGACATGTCAGGGTTTAAAAAGCTTGGAACTTCCAGAAAATTATGTGTTGAAAATAACTACTAATCTCCCCAACATTGGCCAGTTCTATTAGGTGCTGCTCAATACATTACCTTCCTGAACTTCAGTGAATCTCCATAGAACTCAAAGCACTAAATGCATGTTTTATTTGCCATCTCCAGAGTGATGCTGGAAAATTCTAAGTTGAATCTTAAAGTTATGCTCTAACATGCATAGCTTTGTAATAGCCAGTTCCCACTCCCCTGCCCACTTCTAAGAGGTCAATAATTTATAATGCTAGAATAGCATTGAACTAGCCACTGAGATTGTAAAAAAATAGAGCAGCTTTTTGCTAATTATATAAGAATTTCATTTTAGTAGGTGTATCTAAGATATTTTAGCTGAACTTGCCTATGAAATAATAGTCCCAGAGCATGTTAATTTGTCTGATATAGAACAAAAATTCTCTCATTAAATAAACTTGGAAAACATTGGGCTAAGAAAGATTCAGAGTACTTTATTGTAGAAACTATCAGAACTCTGAAACACTAATGAGAAATATGGCATTTGGTAGGGAGGGAGATAAGATGCATTGTCACATAAATCCAGAAGAGATTCAAAAGTACAAGTATTCCAGTGAGCACACATTGCGAAACTGTGAACAAATGCATCTCTCTCGAGACAAATTTTAAGTGCTGTACAACAGGCACTGAAAGGAGTAGCTTCAACAAAGGTCTATGAGGAAAAGGCAACTTCTCCAAAGCAACTGGATTTCTGTATACAAATTATTATAGTTTCAACTTTTTAAGAATACCATCTAGTGAATAATTTTCTGTACTTAAGGAAATATCTTTTTAAGTAGATATTGCCAAAAGGAAAAAGCCATTCAAAGATATGTCCTTTCCATCCAATTTCTCTGGATACAAAAGCTGTTTTTCAACTGGAAACCTGAATCTAATTTACCTAGTGACATAATGCAATGCTGAGCTGACACTGATATTAAAAAAAAAGCACCACAATAGAAAAACAGGAGAGCAAAATATTAGATAAATTGTCAAATAAAAGCATTAGAAGTGGAACAGAAGTTGAAAATGTTTGTTACAGATCTATATACCCTATGTAGAGGGTCACCATAACATGTAGCTCTATAAAATATAACCAATAATTTCAACATTATGAAACTTGTTCATTTTGAAACTGGTATTAGGATTTTTTTTTTAAAGTCCAGATTTCTATTTCAAACCCATGATGATTCTGTAGCTTGATAAATGGAAAAATATCCAGTATAGAGTGATCCAAAAAATACTTTCTATCAAAAATACTAATAAAAAAATTTCAAGTCATTAGATTGCTTTCCTGAGTACTTTATATTGTAATTGTAATAATGATATTGACATTAAACCTATTTATCATATTTGTTATCTTATTTATTAATCAAACATATGTTAACTAAGACAATTTTAGCACTTGCATCAGAGTATTTACATAATCATAATTATTTTTGGTTTACAGCCATCTCAATTAACAGACAGCAAGATTATACATTCTCAAGTTTGTATCAGTATTGCCAGACATATGACAGACACCATATACTCTTCAAAGAAAGCATGGTATATATTTTTGTTCTGTAAATTTATCAGCATCTTTTTTCTAACACTCCTTTTTAAATAAAATCCTATGATAACATTTCCCATACGTATAAGGAAGGACTTAATTTGGATGTCCATCTCTATCCACAATGTGAAATGCTTTAGGAATGTGTGAGTCCTGCTCCTACTAAGACTACATCTACTGTCGATCCAATTCTCAGAAGATGGCTCTTACATTTTTATCACCATTTTATTAATCATTATTTCCTATTATATTAAGAAAACTCATGAAGAGGAACTATTCATAATATTTACACAATATTTAGAAAGTTTTCAGTAAAGTTTGATTATCAGAATTGAATATTTGATTTCAAAGTATTAGAATTCTCATATATCATATTTTGATTTCAAAAAAATGGGATTACTAAAGGAAAGTTAAACTTGTTTTTATTCATATTCCTTGTGGAGACTTGCTTGTTCCTTCCTGACCCATATCCCTGATCTTCAGAGGACAGTGCCAGTCTTCTCTAGACTGTCCCCACTCAAGAAAGAAACAACCTCTGTGCATGCTTGGAATATTTTTGTGTTAGAAGATGTAGATATTACTACCGAGTAGGTCTTCTGAGTTACTCCTTGTGATTTACCTCTTCAGTGAGCTTTTCACTGACTACCGTACTTATAATTTCCATACTCCCTTGACATTTTTTATCTTCTCCCCTGGAATGGTTTTTCAAACTTATTATTTATTACAAAAATTTGTACAGTTTACCTACTTATATGAATTGTTACATACTGCCCAAACTAAAATGTGGGAAGGGTGAAGGCAGGGAAGTGTGGGTTTTGCTTTCAGTTCTGGACCTAGTATAAAAAGATGTTTAATTAATAGATGTTGAATAAGTAAATTATCACGAACATTTAAAAAAACAAACTTCTCTCTCAAAACTTAGTAGTGAATGAACTTCATTAAATAATTATCTACTTAAAATCAAGAATAATGATTACTGACACAAACATAATGAAATAATGAGCAACCAATAAAATTCCATAAAATAGATAATATGATGACCAAAGATTGAGGTAAAAGCTTCCTTATTTCCATGAAAAGTTGCATGTAAGTAAGAATTACTTCATGCCTCTGTCTTACGTGTATCTTTCTAAATTTATAACATAATTTAAAGATAGTCAGCCCTTATTATTCATGCATATAATGGGTACATTATGCACACAAGTTATCATATATGGTGACTGCAGAAATAGCAACCAAATATTCCATTCTCAGCATCTCTAGATATGAGCAACTTATTCTTACTGTAACAAAAAGCAGTTCTTTTTTTTTTTTTTTTTTTTTTAAGGTTTTTTTGAGACAGGGTCTCGCTTTGTGGTTCAGGCTGGCCCTGAGCTCAGCCTCAAACTCACATCACAATCCTCCTGCCTCTGCCTCCCGAGTGCTGGGATTACAGGCGTGAGCCACCACGCCCGGCACTGTGGTATGTGGTACTGGTTGCCGCTGGGGTGAGTCTCCACACCCAGTAATGTTATGTGGTTACCGGGGATTGAACGCGGGTCCTTGCGCTTGCAAGACAGGCGCCGGAACCACTGGGCTATATCCCCGGCCCCAAAAAGCAGTTCTTTAGGATGATACAATACTAAAAGACTAGCAAATTAAGCATTTACTCTACAATGTCTCATTTAAGGTATCATAAACAGGTCTAATTTAAAAGTTGATGCTAAAGTTACCTTTTACAAATGAAGGATGCACAGATATAAACAAAATGTCTTCAAATAGACATTTGAATTTTATATTGCAAATGTCAAACATTAGTAAAATTATACTTGATATCACAATATCTGTACAATATATATACAATATAATATATATATACTTATATATATATATATATTTAAATAAAAGCTTCAAAATCAAACATGAGTTATTTGAAGTTTGTTATTGCAAATAACTCTATATTATAAATTAAGCTATATTTATGCAGAATAATATTGTGTAAGAAATTTTGACTTTTTTCTACTTATGATAAAATTTGATAAAAAGAAAATTAGAAATATTTTGTATTGATTCTCACTTTAAAGGTGATCAAAATTTGAAAATTAAATTTTTAAATTAATATTGGAGTGTTTTAGAGATTTGGGAGGTACTACTAATTTGTATATTTGTTCACTATTATATTTTTCTCTTCATTTACTGAGTGCCTTCCAAGCCTACCCACAGTCTTGAAGAAGTTTGATGAGTAACATTTAGTACATGTACGGTATAGTTTAAATTCTAGAATCCTATGCTACTCTGATTTTTAAACTGATAGTAAAAATCCTTGCAATACATAAAATACACAAAACATTATATATTTTTCTAACAAAGATAAGAAACAACTAAACAAGGTATATTTTTCCTGTAAGAGAATGCATGAAATTTAATCTTTAAATAGCAAAACATCATTCTTTGAAATAATAATTTACTACTTATTTGTATGTGTGTTTGTATATTTGTGTGGAATGACATTATTCTGGTCATAAAATAGTTGTCTTCATTCTCTTCCGTTCAAAGAGAAATCTCTACCAATTAAATTTAAAATCTGAAAAAAATTAGCTTACATTAAAATATTATTGTTTAGCAATTTTTTTTAAATTTTGTTTTATTTTTAATTTAAATCTTTACTGGTACATTATGACTACACATCATCATCACATTCAACACTGAGAGTTTGTACCAGAATATGATATGACCTTATTCTCATTTTTTCTCCTTTCCCCTCCCCCTGCAACTGCACTCCCTTTTATACATTAGCTTTGTTTTCTTTTTTCTTTTTTATGGTCACATTCTCTTTCTCCTTATTTATCCCTACACCCTCTTTCCTTTTAAATATTTTCTATTTTACAATATCAACTATACGTACTACAACTCATTTCCAACCTCACTTTCTCATACCAGAGAAAAGATACAATATTTATACATCTGTGACCTATTTGCAAATATTTTTGAGAATAATTTCAACATTGTTCAGAGCTGCTGTATTCTAACAATCAAGGAGAGAAAGTAAGCTAAAGTGCTGAAGGCATTTATCAATAAAATTTATACCATAATATAACAAAGAGACTAGTTTAAAGGCTGTGTTTAAGCCATGACTAATTATAAAACAATTGTGACTATTTAAAATATGTAAGCCATCTTGAAACTTAGTCAAGCAACTAGAAAAGTGCCAAGAATTCAGACATTCAAATACTTTCAGAAGCTCAATATTTCTGTTACCCTTTGAGAATGTTTCTATTTAATAAAAGAGTATATTTTCAAAACTTAATAATAAAATGTGTGGAATTCATATTGTTAAGCCATTTGAAAAACATAACATTCACATATAGAATTTTATTTCATGTAAGTTTAATTATTTAATGTAATTTCAAAATTTTCTCCAGCAGTTTAAGTTATTTAAAAATATCACTTTGAGATTTACTGTGGTTGAGATAACTGATCCTTCACCCATTGGGCTGTTGTTTGAGAGGTAGGGCCTAGTAGGAAGAGTTAGGCCATTTCTGGAATGCCATTGAAAGAGACCATGGTTCTCTCTCTCTCTCTCTCTCTCTCTCTCTCTCTCTGTGCGGGGGTGTGTGTGTCTGTGTTTCACTTGCTCATCATGAGATGGTTTTCCTCTATCATATAGGGCTCTTCACTACTGCCATCCAACACCCCAAGACCAAATTTAGACTTCCTAACCATAGACAGGAAATTCAAAAATAATGAACCAAAATGAAGCTACCTTTTAAATTGATTATACTAGAGATTTGTTACAGTAACAGATAACACTGATAGTGGGGTTACATTCAAATAACATATTGACATATGATTTTACAGTCTACAAATATAGTATGTTATGTAGTTAATTTGATTTTCTTAAATAGATTACATTTTGGTCAGCTTTCAATAAATATTCAAAATCAAATAGTAAAAATGTTAGGGTATCTAAAAAACTCTTTCTGTCAGTGAAGAAGAGGGTATTTTAGGAAAAGAAAAGAAAGTTAAGAGGTATGATGTTAAATTTAGATAGTACATTTCTATTCTTGGAACAACAATAAATCTGACTTAGGTAAAGTTGATCTACTTCTAAATAAAATATCTCAGAGAAATTTGTTTTTGATATCTCAAGTCTTATTTTTTTCTACCAATGGAAAAGTAGCAGTTGAAAAGTAACAGTTGCAGTCTCACATTTTAAAATTCAGTAAAAACAACTTGTAGAAGAATACAAGGTCCACTGGAAATCAGATGAAATAATTTTCTTCTATATATGTTGCATTCAGTTTTTGAAAGACAGAGGAATGCAAATATTTAAAAAACAAATTTTCTACTACTTAGCATCTTTTTTATATGCTGGAAAAGAAGTACTTTACTTGCAAAATTCTTTTTCTTTAAGAAAAAGTCCAGTAGCTTTTTCAATAGAACAACTTTTAAAACTCACTTAGAATTTGTTTTTATTTCACACTATTTCTAGTTGGCAATGTATAATATATAATTTCTGAATAATTTAACCATCAAAAAATACTTATTTTAATATAGATCAGTAAAAGTACAACCTATAACCGGTACAAATATATTTCCAAAAAATCGCATTAAAATTGTTGTGGAAATACTATTCTCAAAAACAAAAACATTTATTAAGTATAAATTATCAAATAATCTTAAAAGACATTGTATGAGCAAAATATGAATATACATTACTATTACTTTCTCATAACGATTACTTAAAATTCTAGTTAGCCAAGGTTTTCATTTAGAAAAACAAAAGAACCCAAAGTGCCTTTTAAAATTTCTTCAAGGCCAAACTGTTCAGAGATAAGTGCCTAAAGTCACTGTAAACTGTGATTTCCAGTATGTACTTAAATATGGCGATTTCTTTGTGAAATAATTCTTCATAATTAAGGGAAAGTGAATATTTGACAAAGGCTATCATTTGCAAATGATAAAATTACAAATTCACATTGAAACAGCATCAGAGCAGCCAGTCTTTTTCTCACACTGGATGCCTAGTTTTCAAAGGTACATGTCAGAACATTCCCATGAGATCACCTGGTGTTTATTTCTTTTAATATCTCTACTTTAAGACACGGCAGCAGTAACAAGGCACAGAGCTCTACAGTGCGCTCTTCACTAAACGTCCCATCCTGGAGTCGTGATCTTTTCAAGAGACATGTCTTTCTCCCTTCACCCTATTTCACTTTGAGTATTTATGAGATTATAACAAAAAAGAAAGGAAACAAATTTTATATATGGGGGGTGGTAGGGTGGGTAGGACTATGGGAAAAATGAGAATTAAGTTGTGTCTTTTACTGGTACAAATTCCCATTGTGGAGTGCAATCATGATGTGTACATGTAATGTACCAATAAAGATTTCAATAAAAAAAAAGAGACGTGTCTTTATTTTAGATGAGTATCATGGAGCTGCAGAATAGCTCACCCTCAAAGAGCAAGGAGGTGCAGTGAACTGAAAAGGATTTGAGCTTGGAAACTAAAAGTTAACTGAAACACCTCTGAATCAATAGAGACTCCCCAAAGGAAGGACTGCTCAATAATAAAAAATATATAAGGCATAAGTTGAAAACTTCACTTAAAATAATATTTTAATTTATCTAAGCTCTGTCTCCTCCTAGGACAATACACTTAGTATAAGTCACTAGATATTATCTAGGCTTTTTATTATGTTCTTACATGTAAAATATTTACAACAGCATCTGCCCTGTGCTACACTGTGGCCTTTATAGTTGCAGATATCCCTCACTATATAATGGAAGTGCAGTTCAATAACCTCTTCATAAATTGCAGATTCCTAAGTTGAAAATGCATCTAAATATCACAGCTTAGAAAAGCAGTATAACTTCCCTTGAAGTTGTTAATGAATTATAGTATGTATAGTTAATATTGCAAAGTAGAAAATATTTAAAAGGAAAGAGTGTAAGGGTAAATAATGAGGGGGAAGTGAATGTGCTAATAATAGAAAAAAGGAAACAAAGATTGTGTATATAGGGGGCTGAGGGATGCAGGGGGGAAGGGAAAAATGCGAATCAAGTCATGTCATATTCTGGTACAAATTTTTAATGTTGAATGTGATTATCATGTGTATTCATAATGTACCAAAAAGATAATTTAAAAAAAAAGTAAAACAGTATGTTGTACATATGAGGTGGTAAATACGGTTCACTCTTGTGTGACTGCCTGAGAACTGAGCCTGTGTCACTGCCTATGGAGAGGTCCAACTGTGCATCACTAGCCTGGACAACCAAATGCATAGTACGATTTCTACTGAACCTATATTACTTTTGCACTACTGGAAGTTAAAAATTCATAACAAAATCCTAAGTCAGAGAACTTCTATATTATTTTTTCACAGGTAAAATCATATTGAGGTTATATTAATAAAATTATAAAATTGAAAAGATAAAAATCCATAGCCTTGTTAGATTTTCAGTAAGATAGGCATTTCAAACCAGACTAACATAGATGGTGTTGATGACAAAATTCATTTATTCTCTGCTTATGTCTTAAATAATGTAGGAAGATTTTTCAGTTAAAACACAGACTTATTCCCCTCCAATTTTTAAGGCCATTTATAAATATTACTCTTACCATCTTCATTTCACTTGTGTCCTATGCCTTTGTCACTGTAGTTAGAAAGCTCTGAGAAAGAAATAGTTCTCTTTGAGTTGCACATGGTTGGATTTCCCCTGCCAGTTAATAGGAATGAAATTCACTGATCAAATATATAATTAATATGCTTTCAGCAACTTTTCTCATGGAAAATTTTCTTTGACTAATATATCAGATGAATCTATGTCTTTTTGTGCAAAGCAAAGTGTTCAGAGGAGATAGGTATGGCATTAAGTATAGCAAAATGACCATTTGGAGACTCAAAAGTCCATGAATCGGGCTTTAGATAGAAATAGTGCATAATTCCTTCTTTGCTGTATTTTGTTTCCTAATAGCTCCTGTCTAATATTTCATCAATATTTTAAGTGGATGAATGAGTAGTACATGTAAGGACCACACTGTGTGTATGTAGCTTTGAAATAATCTCAGTTAAAACTTTTATGTGGGCCTTCAAGAATAAGTAATCAACTTGTCTGTTGATTTTACAAAGTTTAATTCCAAAGACTTTTTCTGAATTGGGTGCAGGATATTCAAAGTAAACTCTTTCTATTACACATGTTGATAGAGCCAGTGTTAACCCTGAAGACACAGGTTACACAGTCACCAGAACTTCTAATTCGACAATGCTTCAGAGACACAGGTCTTTATGGTTTTTCACCAAACCGCGTCAGAAAAACTTGTGTTTATTAATGGCATTGGCAAAATTAAAGTGCCTATTCTCTAAAATACTCATTTTCATAGCTTGATAAATGGAATTACCTTAGAAATGAAAAAAAAATCAGGAAAGTGTAGAGGACCTGTGCAGAACTAGTAAAATCCCTATTTTACAAAAATTAGTTATTATTAGATAAGCTGTCGTTTTGTGCTTGTAGTGAGTAGACAAAACAGAAACAGGACAGAGGCCAAGCAAGAGCAGTGACTGCTGAGAGAATACTGATGTTCTGGGAAAAGTATTTGAAACCAGCTGGAGGCAGAGATAGGAGGAGGGGAAGAAAGTGCTGCTTCAAAGGGCATTTGTAAGAAAAGAGTCTGGTTAAGAGACACTTTTTCATTGCTTCTTAGTGACGGGTTAGGAAGCACCTGGTACATTGGTGAAGCACATTTAAGGGTGCATTATTGTGGTGTTTCCAAGATGGTTGGCATACAGGTCAACAAACGGAGGTAGAAGATGATGGCTGGTTTAAGGGTGCACATTCAGTAGGATGGTAGCCTGCATGGAGCAAACGAGAGAGAGAAACCAGCATGTGCTTGAAAAACTCCATTTTACCTGAGCTGAGAGTGCCCGTCTGTATTTTGTTACTACAACTGACCATGAATATGGGACTCCCTATTTTTTCACCTTTGCAGTGAAGAATTATACTAATAACTTTCCAGGGAATGTCTAGGCCTTCTGTGTTGGATTTACTCTGCACCCTTGGTCTCTCTTTTGCCGTTTCAGCTTTTCACACTGAGAAGCCATTACATCCTTTAGATCTCTGGTGAACAGATACCGTGATGGACCCCCAACCTCTGATCCTGTGAGCTTACCCAGGAAACCCCCTTAAGTGGTTGGTTCTGTCCCTCTAGAAGGCCCTAGCCAATGTCTTCTATAGAGGGCTGCTTTGCCTCTTCTCCATAGATACTGTTTTTCAAGAAGATTAAATGGAACTGCTTTCTAGACAGTATCACATAGTAGTCACAAGAGAATTCTTGTGACTCTTATTTAGTATTCTCAAGGATTTAAGCCATATATTTATATTCTAGCTGTTTACTGGTTGGTTGTTTTTCACAAGTGAAAATTGCTGTTTGGGGGTTACAACGAAATTGTAATCATTCCTTGTAGAGTCTAACAACTGTACTATAATACAATATTTACTGAAATTTTTCCTTTTATTTGTTGAGAAAAGATTCATGCATTTATTTGACAATTCTTTCAGGGTATTTATATTCTTGCTTTCATATTTATTACCACTATTTTATAATATAATAATTTAGAATGAACATGTTTGAAGTATCTTTATTTGTGAAGTCTTCCTAATAGATCGAGGACTCAAATTTCATCCTATTGGCCATACATTTGGCACAGTACACACAGACATACTTCCTGTTCCATATTTGGCAGCCTGCCATGTTTGGGATTAACAAATGCAGGCATGGGATGGTTATCACATTCACTGTCTGGTCTTTTAACTTTCTAGTTCTTAATTCTGAGGTGGTACAAGATAAAAAAACAAAACAAAACAAAACAAAACAAAAAAACACAGTTATCAAAGAAGAGTTATCACTGAAACTTTAGTTCACTCGATTAGAGCCAGAATAGAGCTAATCTATCAAAAATGAGAATGACAGTGAAGTACGTGAGCAGACGGTTAGAATTTTGTCAGTGGACTGAGCATGGTAGCTCTCAGAGAAGGAGGCTAAATATATTTTTTACCAAGATCAAAGATGGATACCTATATGTTTGAGATTATGTATTGTGTATATATATATATATATATATATATATATATATATATACACACATAATTATTCATATTTGTATCTGTACATATAGTAATATATACACATTTATGTACTGTATATATTTATGTGCTTCTCTCCATACATATAATATATACTCAAATATGTCAATATACATTAGTCACCACTTGGAAGGATATTTACTTAGGTCTAGAGTTGGAAAAAAGAAAAAATGGCATAAGACAAGATAATTTTTTTCTCCAAAAAATATTAGAATGGAGAAAGCCAAAAACATACAGAAGCCTTGGTCCAATGGAAGACATTTTATTCTGTATTTTTTAGCAGATTTGAGGCAGGAGGGGTGAGAGGGTCCGGGGACCCTGCCTGCTGACTCTGGACTGTTTCCTCTTTCTGGACACTGTGGCTTTCTTGGGATGGTGAGGGAGGAAACCCACGGAAGAGCAGCCATGGAAAGCAGCTGAGTCCCATAAACATGGGGAGCCTCAGATGTGGTGCTGGCTGGCCACCACTTGTGGGCCCCGTGGTCAGCACGCTGGAGTGCCAGTCTCTGTCAAGGAGAGAGCTCAGAAACTCCTTCTGCTGAGGGCTGTGACAGCACCTTGGTGCAAGTCAAATGGCGACATCCTGAGGTTGCGCCAATGAGCACTAAAGAAAGAGGGAAAATTCTCGGTTGCCTGTTTACCAGAAATTTTGTACTTAAAATAACTAGGCTTTTCATGCCGAGGACTAATGACTTAAGGCAGTTATAAACAAAGTATCTCTTTGAAATTCAGAGTTTAGTCTCTATGACTAGAGGACAACCTTATTTAGCAGCACAAATTATATCTAAATATGGAAAAAAACAGGTGGTCAGTGCAGAAAATTATACTGAAAGGTCTCTTGCCTTGGCTGACAGAGCTGGCCCTTTGAAAGCGAAAGCGACTTGGTCAGTTATCAGCAAAAGGTTATTTGGGGACAGTGAGATGACAAGGGCACTGGAATGTTCCCTACAGCTGAGGACCAGAGTCTAGTATTTGTTCTACTTTGCTCTCTTTTGCATCCTTAGTTATTTTATATTCCACAAATATTGCGAATAATTTTTTCTCTGAAACATATTTTTGTGCAGGAATTTTAAATATACTTAAAAAATTCTGACTTTGGTACCTTGATTGTTACAATCACAGCCTCTCTATTAATATAGCAAAACCACTCTGAAATTCAAAGTAAAATTGAATTTGTGAACGTATGTACCTGGGAAAACACTGATAGGAGGGGTCAAAAGACAAATCACTGCATCAGAATAAACCTGGAATTTAGAATTTTTAATCTTTCATTCAAATGTTAGTAGAAATTGACGATTTCAAATAATTTGTGACTCCCATTTGTTTTAAGGTTAAAATAGTTTTTGACATCTCTCATTAATATATTTAGTCTTAACTGAATGATAAATACCATGAATAGCATAGATACTATAAATCTACATTGCACACAGTTGTTAGAAGACAAGTAAACATCGATTGTTTAGAGATCTATTTACATAAAATAAATATATCCAAGAACTTCTTTGCTCTTGAATAGGACTTTATGTATTTTTTTCCTTCCAATAAAATGAAAAAAATGTTTTATATTTTGAGGCTTTTGTTATTTTATGTTCCACAGATGTTCCACTAAAATTTTAAAATTGCAAAAATAAACACTGATGATAGTTTTACAAAATTTGTTTGCATAGCCTGTGTGGTCCTTGAAATTTTCCAATGACTAATATCTGTTATCAGAACTATTTATTCACTACAACAAATATTTTTAAGAAGCAAAATACTTGGTGATATGGCTGAATCTTTGGTTCCACATTTAAATTTTCATTATGTATAAGATGTTCATTAAAGTTATGGAAGAGAAAACATTTAGTACTTGACCAGTTCAAAGTCACTTACAGAAGCAATTTTGAAATTCTATGCTCTTTATTATGAAATTTACAATAGGGGCCAAGTGTTTAGCTCAATAGTTACATATACTGCCTTGAAAGCATAAAGTCCTAAATTCAATCCCTGAAACCAGAAAAAGAAAGAAGAAGGGCTTTCTACTACTGCAAGTTTATAAATGGTCAGATGAAAAAATTGATCTCTTTGACCAAGGATTTAGCTCAGTTGTGTTGTTACCTGCTTTACAAAAGTAAGGTTGTGAGTTTGATCCCTAATACTGAAAAAAAAAGAAAAAAAAGAAAGAAAAGAAACTTTCAGTAAGTAATGAAACCACTTTAAAATACTTGAAAATGGATTTAAAATGGAGTTGGAAACAAATCATCGTAAGTATATTCCCTAAACATATCAATTCAAAGATGTGTCATATACTAGTGCAGACTCTCAAACTTGAATGTAATCAAAATGTATATAAAAATCAATCTCTTAAAAATTATTGGGGACAATTTAAAATTAATTTCTTAAAAAAAGACTTTTAGTTGAAAGTTGATGTTTAATTATCTTAGGGATAGAACTGAGCACACATAAAATGAAGGAAATGAACAAGTCTGCTTCCAGGGATAGCTTTCTGTTCCTACAATCAGGGAGATCCATGGAGTTCTTAAAGACCAAAAGGATCCTGTTATAGCAAAAATGGTTTTTATTACATTGATCTCTACTTGTGGAACTTTTCAATGAACACCATGTATAATTTCTAAGAATACCACATATAAAAGAACACCAAAAATATAATTTCAAATTATGTTGCCAAGAAAGGATAAGCTATATTGGGATTAGTTTTCATTTCAGTGTTTCCACCAATACTAGCCTAAAGAAAACTTTTTTCTCTTAAAACTTTGAACACACATCATCCATCATAGCATTCATGATCATCCAGGTATTCTAGGACCTCTCCTTGGAAGGTACTTTTCATTTCTTCCAAATTTCCCTGGATCTTCAATGAATAAAACACTTCTTCCTCCGTAAGTGTTCTCAAATGCATATTTCAGTGTTCTATATAACCATTTCTTAATGGCTTCTTTTGCTTTTGGGATATAACTCCATTTGTACAGTATGATAAATAAGGTTTTAGTGGTGAGGCTCCTGCCTCATGAATTCATTTTAACAGGCAATTAATAATCACTTATAAATTGAGAGGCAGTGGGCAAAAATAATTAATCAGATAGGCAACTTCTCTAGCACCATGAAACTTGTATTCCACTAAGAAAGATAAATGATGATAAAACATCTATAATAAATCAGTCTATTGGAATTGCTAGATTTTTTTGTTTTAGTGCAGAGAATTGAACTCGGGTCCTGACACTTACCAGACAGGTACTGTGCCACCGAGCTACATTCCCAACCAGTACAATGAAATAATAACTTCTGATTATGATACGAAGAAAACAGAAAAGAAATGTATGACTAAAAATCTGTGTAGAGATTGAAAGAATACTTTTGGGAAGTGCATTTCAATAGACCCCAGATAAGTTTTTTTGAAAAATAAGGATCTAAAGTAAAAGCATAGGAAGGAATATCACATGGCAATGGCAGAAGTGAGCTTTGCTGCCATAAAAGAGAATACCATTGTCATTTTGTGTAGTTTTCCAGGTGGGACATATGGTTGCATATTGACTTCTAGGAAGACTATGTAGAATGTGGATTATTTTCTTGGTCAAAAGGAAGCTACAGAAACAGAGGAAATGTGTGTTCTGCCATATTTTAAATGACTATCTGGCTGCTACATGGAGAATATGTTTTTAATTCTATGAAAATAAAATCAGCAAGAGGTAGACAAGATATTAACATCTTGATCTCCAGCCTCTCTTAAAAATAATCTCTTCTAAGAATGTAATTTGCATATTAGCTTTTACACTGACTAATATACAGAAGATGAAAATGGAAATCTGATGTCCTGCTAATGTGACAAAAAAGTAAATGTTTTTAATATTGATTAAAAGTGGGTTAAATAAAGCATAAATTAATTAATTTCATCTAGCAAATGCATAAAAATATTGATTGAATATTTACATATTATGTATCACGCAGTATTCCATTTGTTATATATGAACATTTATCCCAATTTCTGGAATTATAGAGGTAGCAATAAAATATAACAGACATTTACTACACATTAAAATGTACATGCATATATATATATATATATATATGCACATATATATGTGTGTGTGTGTATATATGAATATTTATTCATAAATAACACACACAATCTTTTTTTACAATAGCTCTATGAATCATATATTTTTTATTTAATGAGACAACTAAAACAGAGGGCAAGAAATTCATTATGATCACTCAGGAGCAGTTGACAATATAGCTTTTGAATCTACATCTATTTCTAAAGCCTACTTATCATCTACTCTATAAGTTCTCCTTTAAAATAAAACCAATGCTGTCCTTGTTTTTTGCTACATGACTGCCTAGTCATTTAGAAAAATATTAAGTAAAACTATAAAGAAGCATAGTAAATGGTAATGGTCATGAAATTGACAAGAGTGAAATTGTTTGGCAACCTGAAATGCTGACATTCCCTGTATTAATTTTCTCATATTAAACAAAAAAAGACATAAAAATAGGAAGCAAATAGGAACAAGGATTACACTGTTCCTAAGAACTGAAAACTGAATGATTTTGGAAATACAGCAGAAGCATCAGAATCTAAAGTAAGAATAATAAGCTTAAAAGTAGGGAGAAATAAAGTACACATAATGACTCTGATGTATAAAAGATCTAAGTACAGGACAAATAATTGAATTTGGGAAAGGAAAGAAAACTTTATCAACTAGGATTTGAAGTAGCAAAGGAGAAGCAGCCAGGAACACAATGTGCATGGATTCAAACACAGCATAATATCAGACATTAAATATTATGGAAGATTCAGACAGGTGTGACATTTATTCCTTTTAAAAACAAGATGAAGAGAATGTCAGAATTCTATTTCTTGTTTTGGTTTTTTGTTTGTTTGGGATTTTGGGGGGCCAAGGATCAAACTTGGGATTTTGTGTTTGCGAGGTAGGTGTAAAACCACTGAGCTAAGTCCCCCAGCTACATTTATATTTCTTATCATTTGTCCCCTTATATAATTAAACATATTTATTATGTTTATAATATTATTATATACATTATTATAAACATAAAATAAATATTACAACATTATTATTTTGTATATTGATTACAGAACTCACCAACACATATGTTCAGGTAATCCTTATTTTGTTTTGAGGTTATCAAAATAATGTTAGCCATAGCCAAATCGAGAGTCAGTCAAATTCAGATGGCTGAAAACTTCAATAAATGTCAGAGCCAAATAAAGCATTGGTGTGTTAGAAGGGATTAGTCTGGTATGGAAACACACATGCCAGTTGCCTAGATTTGGCGTGAACTACGTCTCACGTGGCCGGTTCATACAGGCTCTACATCTGGATATCCACAGCTCAAAGCAAACTGAGGCTCAGTGAAAGAATACACGAGTGAAGAGGCACACAGAGAAGGGACAAAGAGACAGACAATGAGAATGCTAGGAGAACTCCACAAACCAGTGTAATCAGTGAGGCTCGCACCATCGTGTTTGAGTGCTCATTACCCCGCTGGGGTTGGGCGTCACGCATCATGCTCAAGAACAGGTGTTGGTCTCACTCACAACTCATTCATCATTAGGCTGCTGCAGTGCTAACATATGCTGCATTAGCGCTAATCGTGTTTGTTTTTACAGTCTCCATTGATCTGCCCTTCATGATGCCAACGAGATAAATGGTAACTGAAGAGAAACAAACTTGAAGACTCTTCTTATTAGTTACCTGGGCTCCTGTTCCCTTCCTCACCCTTCAGGGAAGGTCTCAGGGTGGAGAACCCAAGACATGTGAATTCACAAGACTTACAATTTAAGATTGTTGGATGATTCAAAAGTGTGAGGACACGTTTTGTAAGAAATACACTTAATATGAACATATTAGCAAACTTCTAGTTTAACCTTTAATTTCTGCTTATTGGTTTTATGTCATCGATTTAACTGCCAATCACTTAATCAAGGTACTTCATTTAACTGTTTAGAGATTAGGATTTACAGACAATTAAATCTGAATTACGGATGGTCATTCTTTCTGTTCAATTGCTACATATCATTACAGAATAGAATGCTTACCATAAAAAAGCAGTAAGCATATCATCAGAACTGTATAGCAGTATGTCTAAATATTCATTGATAAGGATCTGTCGGATTTAGTGGGAAGACTGCAATGCAGTTTTGCCCCTTCTGTACAGCTGTGGTTTTCATTAAACATATCACCTCCATTCAACTTCACAAATGAGAATTTGTTAATTAATTAGTTCATTCAGGATCCTTAATTTGTAATTTGCATACCAACTGTTAGCTTTTCAATAGATTCCCTCAAATGTTTAAAGAAAGTTTGCAATCTTTATTTTCACTTTTGTGTTATATTGACTAAAGTTTTGTTAAGTAGAAGTAAATTTCAATGCAAATTTAATGTAAATATGACTATCTCTAAATTAGGGTGCAAACAACTGCGGCTACACAACCAACTCATTTTAGCAGCAGGATAATTAGTTGTTGTTTTAGGTTTTGTTTTGTTTTGATGTGCATGAGTCATGCACACACTTGCACACACATGCTATGACTGCGGTTGCTTCTTATTTCTCATTTTACTTTTCGTGGGTCATTGTGCTATTTTTTCCTTAAGGTCTGGCTTGAATTCCATTCCTTGTGGCTTTGGCATTTGATTTTCACATCTCTCCTTATAGCCAATTTAGTATCTTGTTACATTTTTTTATCCTTCATGTGTACTAGTATAGTTTTAATTTATTGTTGAGATAATGTCTCCTTGATGAAAGTTTAGTATCTCAAGTTTTTCTGTTAAATATTTTCCAGTTAGTTCTCTCTTTTATAGCCAATTTTATGAGTTTTCTTTCTTAAATAAAATTATTTTTATTTTACTTACTTTCTGTGATCTTGAATTTTGTGATTATTCATGAAGAATTTATGCATTAAAACTATTTTTTAAATTTTCTCTGAAATAGTAAATAAATAATATCAACAGAGTTTTGTCTTATATTCAATCATTAGTTAGAAGAACTTAAATTTTATTATGCTGTGGAACCATTAGGCAGCTAGGAGTGATTAAGCATGTGGATTTTTTTTTTCTTTCTTTTTTTGAGACAGGATCTCACTTTGTAGTGAGAGGCTGGCCCTGACAGCCTCAAACTCATATCACACAATCCTCCTGCCTCTGCCTCCAGAGCGCTGGGATTATAGGCGTGAGCCACCACACTCGGCACTGTGGTATGTGGTACTGATTGCTGCTGCGTGTGAGTCTCCATGCCCAGTCTTGTGTGTGGTTAACTGGGGGATGGAACCCAGGCCTTTGTGCTTGCAAGACAGATGCCAAAACCACAGAGATAAATCCCTGGCCTTCATGTGGATTTTTTAAAAAGATTATTCAGAGTCAAATTCTGGGTCTTTCATTGTTACCTGCTTATTATTTTGCATATTACTCTTCTTCCTCATCTGTAGAATGGAGGTGTGCTATTATCTAATACAGGGTTGTTGTGAAAATAAACAGCTTGTAAACAGTACTTGAAATGTTAGAGGTTTATTACTGAATGGATTAACTGAGCCTTGAGTTTTGTGAATTAATACTATAATGTTCTTATTTTTTATATGATGAAACGCCTTTATGTTATTTCTGTGTATCAATGTATGTGTACACATATAAACACACATGTACATGCTTAACACAATGTCTTCAGAGAATTTGAATTATTATTTAGAAATTCAAACTTTTTAAGCTCAAGGGATATATCTGTCTATAATTTAATACAATCATAAGACAATCAAAGCAAACCACATACAGTAGTTCTGAAGAGTAAATTACCTCATGTGGTGTCTGTCTTTGTGAATATGTTTGTGTTTTCATGATGATAGAATTTAAGAACACCTACCTTACAGCATATAGCATAGCTGTATGTCTGGTTCTACTTCACTTTGATTACGTCAGAATATCCTTTCCTTACAGTCTCAGAAAACTGGTTTTTGTTTAATGAGTTTCAGTGCGGTCAGGAAGGATCACTAATGCTAATAGGAATGAAAGGCATGGGATAGTGGGTTACAGACCCAACACATCTACAGCCCCTACTAGCCCTTCATAGGACTCAAAGGGAGGTTTGTAGTAACTAAAAGAGAGAAGTGTCCATTAGTAATAACATTGATGAAATGAATTATATCCTGATATATTGATAAATGTGCTTGTTAGCTCACTTTCCTACCACTCAGATATGAAAGGATAATTGTGTATTTGCAGCTGTAATTCAACCATTTTGTGAAACTTTAAAATTTAAAATCTATTGATATAGATTATAATTCTGCATAGAAATGTTAAGATGTAACTGACACTTACTACCTACAGTACATCCATGTCCAAAGTAAACTTTAATGCACTCTCTGAGCTTCATACTGTTTTGAATTTCCACCACAGGAAAAAAAAAGCTATATTTAGATGTAATAAAAAATAAGTCATGAGAATGAAGCATTTCATCCTGCAGTTCTTTGAATTGGATCAAACTTCATGCCATTAGCAATTTTAATTCACGTCTCATTAAAATAAACTTGTCATCTTCACTTCACATACATTATAAAAATAATGATCACTAAAAATAATTTTAGTCCCTGGCTGATTTTCTCTTGTTTATTTAAAAACATACCATCAAAAGACTATAATCTTGAGAGTATAGAACCATGATTATTGGTCTTTCTAAGGAAGAATACTAATATCTCAATAAGTATTGTCAAAGTAAATGAGAGAAGAGAATCACAAAAGTTCTCAAAAATATCACCGTGGTTTCTGACTTCTTTCTAGGCTCAGATGTTGCCATAATGATAGCTACTATTATGCCTCATATTTTATTTTTATATTTGTTTTTCTAACTCATTCACTTACATGAACTCTACTTCAGTTTTCATGTTATTATTTTATCCATAAAACATGAAAATATCAACTGTGGTTGGATACCTTAAAAGAAAGCTATCCTAAATGTTTATATGTATCTGAGATTTGTGAACAGATTCAGCATGAATTAACTGAAGTTTTGTTCTGCAAAAGATTTGAAACCTTGCCCACACCTTCCACTTCAATATATTGGTGTTATTTTTCTCCTGGTCCTTTTATGTGAGTCACCATATCTCTCAGGGTGGGGAAAGGTCTGAGGAATCAGAAAGTGAAATAACAACTTGGTAGAGAGCACGATTTGACAGATACAGTCAGTTCAACATTGTCCACATCCAAAGTTAACATCCTTGACAATAGCCATTAGACACTGCATCCTTGGCTAAAAATAACTATATTTTTTCATGTTAGTATTTGTGATTTATTTTTATTTTATTTAAACATTTTTCATTGGGGCAAGTTATATATATACTGTGTATTTTGGCACGATGCCTATGGGCTGACAGTTGTTCTTTGGAAGGAATAAAGTTTCTCAAATTAAGTAATTGGAAATAGAGGTAAAAATATTTACACAGTTTCAAATGTGTATTTTCTACTCCAGACCTCTATAAATTAGGCAGAATAGTTTTCCCAAAGATGAAAAAAGGAAGGATTATGACTAATTTTCATATTTACACTGCACATTACACATGCATACTTTTGTCATCAATGACTGCAAAGCATAATACTAAAACTCTCCAGGAGAAATTACTATTATTACAAGGAAGAGATCTGGTTTTTTTTTTAAATTTTTTCTTTAAATGAGAGAAGGTACTGCATTTTCTGGGAATGTTTATCTTCTTTATTCTGAAGCATACATGGTAAGATCTATACTTAAAATATCATGACCAGTAACTACTACATACCATGTAAATACTGATTTGTTAAGGAAGTAAAGTAATATATACTATATAGGTAATGTATAGTTATATTTATAGATATATTTTAATATAGTAGTATCACATATGAAACAATGGACAGTTTTGATTTGGACAAGGCTTTGACACTGAGCTACATCCATTAATTCCTCTTTTAAATTTTTATTCTGAGGCAAAGTCTTGCTAGACCTCTAATTTGGTTATACTACAACACTATTTCACTCAAAGGAAGAGTGGAAATATTTTGGAAAAATTTTACATGTATAAATATATTTTAAATATACAAAATGTGATCAAAACAAATGGTGACTATTTGAACAAAAGTTATATTACACTAAAATACACATTGTCCTTATTCCTTCTAAAAATTCTCCCCCTTACTTTGAACATGCTTATCTCATTATTTTTGTCATTTTCTGAAGAAGTTTTAGTCTTTTTTTTTTTTTTTAGGTTTTTTTTTGAGACAGGGTCTCGCTTTATGGTTCAGGCTGGCCCTGAGCTCAGCCTCAAACTCACATCACAGCAATCCTCCTGCCTCTGCCTCCTGAGTGCTGGGATTACAGGTGTGAGCCACCACACCTGGCACTGTGATATGTGGTACTGATTGCTGATGGACGTGAGTCTCCATGCCCAGTATGGTATGTGGTTACCGGGGATCAAACCCGGGTCCTTGCACTTGCAAGACAGGCACCGGAACCACTGAGCTAACTCCCTGGCCCCTTTAATGGGTGTCTTCATTGTGTTGTACTCACAAGAGGTCTTGTGTTCATTCAAAGTGCCTTATTCCATGGTGGCTTTAACTTTGGGGATAAGCCAGAAGTTACACTGGGCCAGAACTGGTCAGTAAGGTGGATGTAGCCAGACTGTGTACTTCTATGAGCCTATCCTTCCATTAGATGGTACTCAGCAGTGGCATTCACTGCATTTTATAGAAATCATACTTCAAGAAAGGAATTTCAAAAATGCTTTAAAAATGCAAGAATTATGGGATACATGTCATGAAAGCATGTGGAAGTATTTTGAAGGGCATAGGTCTCTCTTTGCCATGAGTGTGAGAGTGACACCCAGAAAAGGAAACAGAAACAGAGAGACAGTGTTATAGCTTGTGTCTAGATGTCCCCCTAAAACCTCAGTCCCAGGCGAGGCTTGTTAGAAGTGGCTGAGTCTAGAATGTGATGCTTGGATTAAAGGTGTGTGACTACTAAAACACTCCACCAATCAATTTGGTACCACCCTAATCACAATAGCCTAGGGAGAATATACACAGGAAGAGAGAAGCTAGTGAGGCTGCCTGTTTGGTTCCCTGTTTGCTTTACTACATTCTTCCCACCATAAACTAGCTCTCCTCTATGATGTCCTTCTGCCACCTTCCCTTGAAGCCAGCCAATTACAGACTGAAACCTCTACAAATTGAGAGCTAAATAATTTTTTTCTTTAACTTTGTGTGCCAAATATTTTGTATAAGAAATGTAACTAAGACGGAAAAATATAGTGCTCATAAACATATAGTGATCCGTCTGTGGGAAAATCTTTGTGGATACTACACATGTCAAAGAAGAAAGAAAAATAAAAAGTGAAAGATGAGAAAATTGGAGGAAAGGAAGGGAAGACAGCAAGGGAAAAAACAATAAGGGGAAGAAGTCAAAGCTGTTTTCAAATGGCAGTTTCTATTTGGCTCCAGTTTCCTAATTCATATTTAAAATATTTAGAAGTCTTTGTAACATTAAGATGAAATATTACTATTTTTATGTGTATTATTTTAAATATTAAAAGTCACCACACGGGAGGATTCTATTTTCCATGCCAAATAAACCATTTAATGAATAATTATAATAAAATGTCATATGTGTAAGAATTATTTCATAAAACATGTATGCAAATAGATTTTTTTAAAAAAGATTAAAACATATTTTCAGATTTCAAACTCAAGTTTAAAATTATCTCATTTACCTAAATATCAAAGAAATTACTAAATGTTAAAAAAGAAATATCATATTACATATTTAAAAATCCAATTCTATATTTAAAAACAGCTCAAGGGCCAAGGATTTAGCTCAGTGGTTCCGGTGTCTGTTTGGCAAGCACTAGGTCCTGAGTTCTATCCCAGGTACCACATATCACAGTGCTTCGTGTGGTAGTTCCTGTAATCCCAGCACTAGGGAGTCAGAAGAAGGAGGACTGCTGTGAGATCAAGGCTAGCCTGGGTTACATAGTGAGTTCAGGACCAGCCTGAACTATAAAGCAAGACTTTGTCTCAAAGAAAAACCAAAAGTAAATTAATTAATTCATTAAATAAAACTAAAAACAGCTTAAATCCATTTTAACTCTACTGTCTAATTCTATTATCTATGGCATTTAAGGAATTATTTATAGTAAATTACAGATTTTTATGTCATTTTCTTTCATATTATGATACTAGATCTCCCTGAAATAAAATATCACAGATTTTCTGATCCTGCTATTAATCTTTTTCCCCAAAGCTTTTGTTTGCATAGGATGGAACTAGCAAAGGGAAATTAATCACACACACACACACACACACACACACACACACACACACACACACACACAAGACAAGGACCAAAAATAATCTAAGCAGGTCCTCCTGCACACAATCTTTCTTGAATGTTCAGCAGCTACTCCAAGTACTACGGAGGTACTGTAAGTTATTTGTTACACTTTCAATGGTCTAATGTTTCACCAGGGAAATGAGCGATAGTGCAGTGATTTCCATTTGCTCACTAACTTTTTCTTTAAATTCAAATCATTATTGGTACATTCTGAATACACATCATCGTCGCTTTAAATGTTGGGAGTTTGTACCAGAATATGCTCTCTGACTTTTAACTCCACCTACCCATCGATCTCCACTGACTGAATCTTCTTCCTGAAAAACTGGAGATGGTATGTGTGTTTAAATAAGAAGGTCATCTACAAGTCCAGCAGATTTTTTTACATGGGTTTGCAGCTTGATATATGAGATTTTCACTTATTCTGAAAGTTTTAATTATGACCATTTAAGAGTGTCGTGACTCTTAATTTTGTGTATGAAACTTGTAAAACATTCATAGTTCTCTTTCTGCTGACAGATATACTCAGAGCTGTGGGAAATCATAGCATGGAAAACCTTGGCATGGAGGAAGAAAAAAGAAGCTGTGAAATTCAAGGATATAGTTGATCCCAAAGATGGTACAACTCGTAACCGTCACCCTTACTTACAAGACTACTAGATTTTTGTCTTAGAAAGTTATTAGTGAGCTGTTTGATTGCTTCTTACATGCAGAGACCAGAGGGAACACCCCAGTAGCTGCCACTTGGTATGAAACATTACTCTGGCTCTAAACTTAAATCATTCATGAGTCATGAATCTAATACCTCTAAAACAAAATGTTAAGTCTCTAGATTTAGCACAGATTTTGAATGATATATTATGTTTGAGCTAAAAACTGACAGAATTTTCTCATACCAGAGAAAAGATACGATATGTATCTATCTGTGACCTATTTATTTCACTTATGAGGATATCCTCAAGATATGTCCATTTAAGTAGAAATGATTCAAACTTATCATTTTTTATGGCTGAGAAAATGAAGATGTAAATGAGTCCTAGCATTGTATGTTATATATTGTGAAATAGAAAATGCTCAATGTAAAATAAGGTGAAAGGGGACAATGTTGAGATTGTAACAAAAAAGTAAGGAAACAAATTTTATATATATGGGGGGGTGGTAGGGTGGGTGGGGCTATGGGAAAAA
>PVIR01005576.1:32503-71376 GCA_004026965.1 Petromus typicus | reverse complement strand
AAAAAAAAAAAAAAAAAAAAAAAAAAAAGAAAAGAAAGAAAGAAATATGAATCTTGATGTTAAATGCTTTTTATTTCAATTACCTTATTTTGGTGATTATATGGCTGATCATTGGAGACAATCTTAGACTTTTTCTTTTTTATTCATTAAGTTAATTGGTATATTAGGATCACATTCATCATGGGGAATTTGTACTTGTACATTATACATCGTAGTTCTTATTTTTTCCCCTTTCCTCTGTCCTCTCTTTATCCCTCCATTGTCTCTATTTACAAAAGCTTTGTTTGTATTTTTTCATTTTTTTCTTTTCTTTTTTTTCCTTTCCTCTACCTCTCTTCCTAGCTTCATTTCCCCCTTGAACATTTTCTTCCCATTTCATAATAACTTTTACACATGTTAGTCCTCATTTATACTTCCTCACACCAGATAAACAATTTGGTATTTGCACATATATCCTATTTATTTCACTTAAGAGTATGGTTTCAAGGTGCATCCATTTAGGCATAAACAGCTTTAGTTTATCTGTCATTATGGCTAAGTAGTACTCCATTTTATATTAAAAACAATCAAACAAATAAACAAACAGAAGTTCTTTATCCAGTCACTGGTTGATGAGCATTTGGGCTGTTTTCAAGATTTAGCTATTACAAACTGTAATGCTATAAACATGGGTACAAATGTCTCTGTGGGTGATGCTTTCAATTCTTTTGGGATGATACCAAGAAGGGGAATAGCTGGGCCAATTGGAGTTCTTCTTTTAGTTCTTCATTCTTCTTATTTTAATGATCAATTTTACCTCATCAATGTAATGTCTCACTCTCTCCTCTCTTATTTTCCTTTCCTGTTTAATAAGGGGAAATCATATGTTCTTTAGTGAAAATATTAAGATACAAATACAGTCTCTAATAAAGAGCTACTAGAATTTATTTATTAATTCATCATTGATCATATATAATGCTACAGACATAGTGGGGAGGCTCTGTTTACATGATAGCAAAAGAAACTTGATTTGTTGGAAGGAAAACTGTACCACCTTTATCACTCAATGTGCATTCTTCCCTTCACAACGAATTCATAATAATAAGCATTTTCTCAATTCTTTTAAGTGACATAATGGAATTTATTTTAAAACCAAAATTATGCAAAATTGAACTTCATTTAAGACTTTTCTCCTCAGTTGAATAATTATTATTATAAACTACTTCATATCGGTCAGAGTAATAAAATAATGATAATAACCATATTGGCAATAATCCTTTTTTACTATGCCATATATGCAAGGTCCTATTTGTAACTGTTAAAACAAAAGAAAAGAGAGATTGAGAAATCTAAATACATATAATTCCTAATTAGGGCTATTTGATTCTAATAATTTGGTAATAAAGTTTCCTATTTTGTGGTGGTAAACTCTAAATTTTGCTTTTTGATATGATCAATATTCTATTAGCTTACAAATATATTTTAGTAAAAATTCTAATGTTGAAAACTCAGAACACATTGATTGTACAAATATTAGAAAAATATTTAAATCAAAATGATGGATCCTTGGGCCAGAATTGTAGTTTAGTGGCACAACACCTGCCTGGCAAGTGTAAAGTCTTGAGTTCAATTCTTGGTACCAAAAAAACCCCAAAATAACTATTTTCTAATTAAATACTGATTTTATTATTTTTAGTAAAAATCAGTCTCAGTATTCTTTACCATATGATGCTATATAAATCATTCTTTGTCTATTATTTTGACTTCATGAATGATTGAAAAGATAGATGCAGGAATCCAGGTACAAAGCCATTGATACTTATAAGTTTTTTCTTTGTATTTTGAGATTTTTCTGCCAACCTTAATGATGAAATATTTAAATTTTACTCATTTCTAAAAATTCACATATTATTTGTTGTATTCTTTTAAAGAGTGCTCAATATTCTTGATATTTTCCAGCTATTCATAGAATTCCTGCCAAAGATCTTAACTAATACAGAATTCTTTTTGTAGCTGCCACCAAGTAAATTATGTGTCTGCAAGTTTTCGCTTTTTTTAATGGAAAATTTTAAAATAGTACTCATCTATAATTTTCTCTTTTGTGTTATCTCTATTCCCTGTTTCACAAAAACTTATCAAAAAAGTGTTGGACCTCTTTATTTATTTTCCACATGTCCACCTGATTTGTGCACTTGAAATTCTGGATCTTACTTAAAATCATCATCGGTATCACCTGCCTGATGTGTCTACCTTATTACTAAGTTTCCCTATTCAAAAAGTTTGGTCAGTTTTAGTCACAGAAAGGGTAATGAAGATCAGCTGAGATTTAAGATTTGAGAAAATAATATCTGCTGGTAATAGACTAGAGAAAAAGAGACATGAAAGAAAATAAATTGTATAGATAGATATATTGATACATAGATAAGCATCAGGATGTGATGCTGAGAACATTGCCCTTTAAGAGCCAGAGACTTAGTAATAAAAGATTACATTCCTATATTTATGTGTTTATTCATAATACTTGGTTCTCTAAAAAATCATTGACACATAGTCATCAGACTCTAACTGCCTAAAGTTCAAACATTTAAAACTAATTTGCATGTAATACATGACTCCATTTAAGTTACAGAGTAGAAAGCAAATGTTATGTGACTTGATGATCTGAAAATGCAATTAATACATAATTGGATGGAAAGAAAGAAGTGGCAGGTCCTAGGACAAGAAATCTTCACCTTAATACAACTTAAATTTCTGTCAACATTTTCTACCTAATAAAAAGACTTTCATAAATAAAGGCAGTAATACACGTTTTAAAGTTGGAATTAACTCTGTACTTCTGAAGTGTAGTCAATGACATTAAGAGGAGATTTTCTCTTGTTATTTTCATTTTTTTTTTGCTAAATTTGATATTCTCTCAATTTCAGGGAGCACTGTAATCTAATGAACTTTTCTTAAAGGGAAGAAAAAAATAGACCGCAGGGTAAACGTACTTTAGGTTTACCTAACACTAAGACATAAACTTAAGTAATGTAGCAAAACTTCATTAAGTAATAGTTCATTGTAACTAGAATTTAGCTCCAGAAGAAAATCTCTATTTTTTAACTAATTGTGATTAATTTATTTAAAATAATTTTAGTTTTCTGTTGACAATTTGTGATTTAAATCTAGAGTTTCAAACTTAGAGTTGGGTAATTTATTAAGAAACCATTTGATTACTTCACTATTGCACAATGCTTTAAATCTGAGCAGTCATAGCAGAAAGAAATTCACTTGTTCTGCATAGAAAACTGAGGAAAAACAAAAAGGATTCCTGCATCATACCAACAGGATCCGTTGCCTTGGAATTTATATTAAAGGAAAATATCTCCAAAAGTGCTTACATCAGATGATGCATGAGACGGGATTTGTTTGTAAGTGCATGAGGAGAAACTTAAATGTAAAAGTGGAAATTATGTTTGTTTGTTTGTTTTTTCTTAATTTTTCCTCTATCTAAACAGCAGAGCCATTCAGCATCTGTGCTTTTAAGTCTCTTGATCTTAGGACTAATTCTAACCTGTGCAAGTATATTTAGCTTCAATTGCACATAACATGACTTTGCATAAGGCTGTAATTTCTTTTACCATTGTTATCTTTGATGTGTTGGAGATTGTTCCATAGAAGTTAATTATTTTTAATGTCTGATGGAATTATAGGAAGTAACAGTACAATAGGCTTTAGCTTATACCTGAAATCTTCATGGTTGCTTGCAAATGAAAGAGGAAACAAAAGACAGAATGGGGATTTGTATGCTGGAGCCAAGCACAAGCACAGAAACACGCCTTATACACAACTTAACAGATATAACTTGTTTTTCCACCACAGAATAAATGTCTTTAGGTAAAAGTAAAATGTGAATAATGCTAATAAAATTAAATGCTTCTTTGTCTTACTATCACTTTAAAAGAACTAGAAAGCATCAATGTTGCTTCAAATGAAATTAACAAACATATCAATTTAAATATCTATAAGGCAGTATAGTCTGAAAAAAAAATTTTCCCCCTCAATTCTCTTTTTTCCCTCAGGAACTGGGGACTGAACTCAGGACCTTGAACTTTCACGGCAGTCATTGCACCACTGAGCTAATTCCCTCATCCTCAATTCACTTTTGTATTACCCTATTTGGACATTAATTATCTTGCTTATATTATTATCTCTACTGTGAAATCTGTTTCTTCAACTGCCCACTTTACTTTGAACTTCCTTGCATATTATACAATGTATAAAATTGTTTTCTACTTATTGAATCTGTTTTTGGTGAAAGTCTTGATTATTTCTCCTTGCAGTACAAAGTCCCATGAATACATTTCCCTCAAAGTATCTATATTGACTTTCTAATTTTCTTTGTTCAGAAAGACTTATATAAGCTAAAATATGTAAACATGCAGATAGCATTGTTTTCTGACAGATTTTATCTACGCTATGTAAGTTCTATGATTTGTAAAATTAAAATTTTTATTAACCTCATTTTTCCCCTACAAAGATCTTTACATTTCAATAATTGTTTTTAACTTGATTGTGAATGTTGCTTAAAAGATTAATCCACCCTTTCCAAAAGATAATTAATCCCTGGAAAACTCTGTCACCCAATAATACTGATTTAAAGTGATTAATGATACTCTTTGTACTCCTTTTTCATGATTACATTTTATGAAATGCAATCACTTATATTTAGAGTTTAAAGAGTTTTCCTAAAATACTGTGAGGTGTTTCAGTAACAGGTTTTTGCTTCTAGTGAAATTTCTCCAGTTATGGTAAAAACCAGTTTATTTCCCTTAGCAAATCTGCAAGCTAACTGAAACCCATCAATCTGTTTTTCCACAAAGATATAACAGAAGTTTGCTGTTGAAATTTTAAAATAAAAGTATGACCTTTTTTATATGGAAACCTTTATCGGCTCCTCTGGATTATTTCTGTACAACTGAATTTTAAAATTCTTTATCCTGAAATTACCTTTTCTTTTTGGAATGTCGTATTTTAACCAAGTTAATAGCATGAATTCCACCAGGTATGAATCAAGCACAGGGAAATTCCATTGTTTAAAACAAAAAAGCAAAGAAAGCATCTATCATTACCTTTTTATTCTGTGAAACTTTATATGTGAGTTAGGTGGTAGCCATTATGTAGTATTCAAAATGTTGTAATTGAGCTTATATCTCTTGGTTCACTGACCTGAAAGGAAGCCATCCTTAAAGTCATAGATCTCTACTCCTTCAGGGGATTTTCTATTCTTTTTTAATCTAGAAATTCTTTCCTTTTCTCAACCAAGTTTGAACACATGTAATTTATAGATGTTGTAATTTCAGAGACAACAATAAAACACTTCATTGTAGTAATATATAGATTCATAGGAATCTATGTCACTGCTTTATTTCAGATTAACAAATATTTAGGAAATTTCAACTATTATGGGTAAATTTCTACTAAAATACAACAATATGATTTATTGAGTACAGTGTTACAGAGGCAAGAAAGAAAGAGTTTGAAAACAGTAAAACATAATCAAGATTGTTTCATCGAAGGGGAAATAATTTTGACTTGAAAAGTGAAAGGAAAATCTAAAAGCATCAGAAATACTATTTTACTACATTTGTTTTGCAAGACTGCTTAACCCTGGAAATTCAAAGACAGATGAGTAATATAGATATTGGCGACTGCTTAAGTGTGCTGTGTGGAACTCTAATTCATCACTGTCCGGTGTTTAATAAGGTTGGAGTGGTCGCATTAAAAAGCACGTGTACTTAATTAAAAAAAAAAACTCAAAACATAATCTGTCTTGTTTTTCTCATGCTGACAGTGAAATATAGTTTTTTTTAATATATAACAAAGAATTTTTGGGGAGGCGATATCTGATGGTATAAATGACTCCCCCAAAGCAATTTTAAATATCAAAATTATTTTTTGAGGCTCAGTATCTTGACAGAATCATACACCAGAAGTTTCTTGAAGGCAATTCAGAATACTAATGGATAATTATTTTTAGCAAAGAAAATGAAAATATATTCTGAATTAAATGAATGTTATGCTATAACTAGATTACAAGTGTTTGGAATGAAGTAAAAACTTCCTTTGCAAAACAATCTCATGAATGGTTAATATTTGCAGTATAGAACACATCAATTTTCCCTTTTAGCACTGTGATCTGTAATATCACGTCAACTTTTATTTATGTGGTTAAAAGGAAGTTTTCAAGATACTACATGTTTCATAATTTTTTTTCTCTAGATATAAGTTGGGCTATATACCAATGTGTTCAATATGGTTGACAGTGCAGTTCTAAACAAACTATGAAAAACTTTTGAGTACAGAAAATAGAGATTTTTGTAGACATCATTAATTCTCTTGACTGTATGCCTGAGATCTTTAAATCCCATGTGGTGTGTTAATCACTCTGATAAAATTCTTCTTTGCCTATAATCTTTCTCTTACTACAATTCAGGTTTAAACTTGAGCTCCAGTATCACTTCCTTGGTAAAGCATTTCTAGATCTTCACATAAGATTATTCCCTAAACTATATTTACTTCTACCAGGGCTTTATTACATGAAAAAAAAATAAGTGTTTTTTAAAGTTGTTATCTATCGTCAAGAAAATTCCCAATGGGAATAAACCATAAGTACATTTTACATAGTCTTTTCTCTATGACCAGGAATGATACTTTGAATGAAATTTCTCATCAATAAGTACTTTTTTGCATGGCTGAAAAAAGAAATGGAATAATTAGGCAAGAAGTGTATTGCATAAAAATCATCATGGACCTCAGATCTTTGTTTATTTCATTAGGAAATCACAACACATTTTTAAGAAAGTAATAGTTTGGGAGTTTGGAAAATACAGAAATTTTTGAGAATGGCAGGGCTGAAGGAAAATATAATATTAACTTATCAGTGACCACTATTTTTTTTTGGGGGGGGGGTGTTGAGACAGAGTTTCACTTTATAATTCAGGCTGCTCCTGAACTTACCCTCAAACTTAGCAATCCTCCTGCAGAGTGCTGGGATTACAGGCATAAGCCACTATGCCTGGCATTTTGGTATGTGGTACTGATTCCTGGTGGGCATGATTCACTGCAACTGGCACTGTAGTATGTGGTTACTAGAGATCAAACTTAGGACTTTCACTTGTAAGGCAGGTGCCAGAAACACTGAGCTAAATCCCTGACCCTGACCATTCATTTTTAATATAGTCCCGGACACCATGACACAGTAATTGTTTGCAATGGGAATTTATTCACGATATATTTCAAAATAATTATTTATTTATTCATTTATGTATGTATGTATTTATTTATTTAGAGACAGGGTCTTGTTTTCATAGTTCAGGCTGGCCCTGAGCTGAGCCTTGAACTCATAGCAATCCTCCTGCCTCTGCCTCCCAAGTGAGGGGATTATAGGTGTGAGACACCACACCCAGCACTGTGGTATGATTGCTGGTGGGTGTGAGTAAGCCACTATGCCCAGCATTGTTGTATGTGGTTACTGGGGATCTAACTGGGGCCTTTGTACTTGCAAGGCAGGTGCCAGAACCACTGAGCTAAATCCCTGGCACAAAATATATTGATTTTTATTCAACAGAGAGAGAACTATTAAAAAAAGAATTTCAAGTTTTGAAACCAGAGCATACAAAGAATGGTGGAGACATTACTCAAGAATAGGAGATCCAAGAGAAATAACTGTTGAAAAGGGCTAAAAACAATAAAAATGATGAGTCAATCCTTAACAAGGTCTTTCTTTCTGTTTTGTACTGTACTGGATCCTTCACTTGTTCTTTCTCACTTGCATAATAACTCAGTGTTTATATCTTGTTTGAACTATTTCAGAAGGTAAAGCTCTGAAAGGCTAATCAACTTGCTTAATTCCCTGCAGTTAGAAAGTAATAAAAGTAGATTCAATTCCATATTTTAATCCTTCCTCCATTTTGTCAAGTAAGTTCAAATGATTAGATAGATAAAAATATAAAATATATGCATATATATGTATAGACACATATGCTTATCTAATAACATGCATATCATTATATGTGTGTGTATCTGAAGAATTATACAAATTTATGTGTGAATAGTGAACAGGAAATTGTAATTTTTTTTGACAGGCTTTCTAGAGGAATATGAAAGTTAGAAATAGGCAATTTTACCTATACCAGTATTTCAAATTTCAAATAACCTGAATTATATTGGGAAAATTTTGTTGTGCTCTGTTTTAATTAAACCAAGTTAAGGAATTACAAACTCATCATATGAATTTTTGTTTTTTAGATAAGGTTGGAAAAATAAGAATCATCAGGAAAAGGCTAAGGTTTTTGTTCCATCAAGTGTTTCCATTAAAGGGTGTGTGGCTATTTCATTTATTTTACATTAAAATGAAACTTATTTTCATTATATTTTATGTGTCCAATACAATTCTTTTTATTTTGGTAGCAAATAACTTAAGACTTTATAAAACCATTGCTTATAAAAGCTGTTTGTGTACAGTGTCTTTTATAATGGGGGTATTAGTGAACACTGTAATGATTCAGGTAGATGAATGAAGAAAAAAAAGTGTAAAATTAACTATTCAGATAGTTCAGTAAAAATGCATTGCAATAAAAACACTGAGTATTTTAAAGTGATTATTTTACATGAAAATAGAGAAAATATTAATAACCATGTAGTAATATTAGTACCAAATATAGTAATATTAGTACCAAAGAGAACATGTACAATGATTTTATCATTATAAACTCTTGATTTGCATTCTAAAATTTCTATTCTGACCAAATTATGCTGAATACTTTCAGTTCTGAAACACATATAATTTTAAATTTCACCTTCTAATCTCATGCTGGCTAGCTTTTTGCCTTCCATGGGTATTTGTTTAAATGAAGGATATCAGATCTTGATGAAATTAGTGGCAAATTTCTCCTTTAGAGTCATGCATATTTTGTCTTGTACAATGCCTAATGATGAGATAAATACTAAACAAAAACAAAATTAGGAATTAAGGAACAGAAGAAACTCTAGGGACACAGAAAGGTGAAGATGCCTGTTTCCTTTTAACAGTTCATAAGGAAAATCAGAAAGTTCGTGTCCAGCTTTCTGACTTCAGTTGTTCCCCTATAAAATACTCCCAAACATTTCATTGTTTGTAATGTGATAAATTGAATTTTAAATACCTTTGTGACCATATACAGTATTGTTAATGTCATCATCTTTAATATTATATATATTTTTCTAGTCCTGGGAGTTGAACTCAGGGCCTTGTGCTTACCAGGCAGACACTGTACCACTGAGCTACCATCCTGGACCTTCATTTTAAATATCATAATATGACATAGATTTCTGAGATACTGGACAATACAACTTTGAGATTTTATACTCAGAAAATTCAAGAAAAGAAAAATAATTAAGATGTTATTAGATGAGTTGTAATGCAGAAATGAGACAGATAAAAATATCCATGTTTATGCTATTATGATGTGCTGGCAGCCTAGCAAACTGATGACAACAAATATCTAGGTGCTGTATTCCCTCAGCACTTAGCACGTGAGGTAAAACGTTTTTCTTTATCCTTGTAAGGCTAATAGAACTAACATGTGAACTGAAGATGCCCTACAAGTATCAAATAAATATGGAATCAAAACTAATTTGAAAAATGTGAAATGTTTCATCGCATAACTATCAAGGCTTAGATAATTTAGGTGATCTCAATTCTTATTAATGACACAAGGCTTGAGTAGCTTAAAATGATCCCACCAAATTCATAACTTACCATGCACATCAAAGGGAACATTTGGTAAGTAGGCTTCCAAATAGATCACTTCGTGATGTCCTTGTTATTTCACATTTTTGTAGACCTTGGCATGGCGCCTTTATGTCCTCATCTATTTACTCTGTATAAATATAACTGTACGACGGGCACTATACATTGTTAGGTGAATACTTTGAAACTATAAAACTCTATGCAAACACTGGGCATTATTATCTTCCCCAGCTAACCAAACAAGTTTTAGGTGCATGTTTGCATTAGTATTTCTTGACAATTGAGATATTATTATCATAATCTATGAAATTACTGTTATCAACCTTCCATTAGTAAAAATCACTTCATGAGAGAATATTGCTTGATTATTTTTTCTATCTTGGTCATTATATATTTTTGCCATATGACAATGCAGGGTTTTACAATGAAAAATGTAGATCTTGCTGCATTTGTTGTCATTATACTAAGTTTTAGGAAGAATTTGAGATAATACAGGTCTCAGACAATATAACGTAGTGGTAACCCCTCAGGCCCCAATGTCTAATGAGCTTCTCTGTGTAGTTAGGCTTCAACGATAATGATGTTTCCTTAGAAAAGCTGTTTAAAATAAAGTATATTGAATTCCTGTAATATCGCAAGTATGGATGCAAAATTCATTGCCTGATATGGGTTATTTTCCAACAACATTAGAAGTCAATCATTACTATTGCCTCTGTTTCATAGATGAGGTTACTTAGCTAATAGATAGTGAAGACAAGACCTGACCTCAATATTCTTTTCCACAGACTGTTTTCTTTGAACCCTAGACTTCTCAGCTTCTGTTACTATCTACAAATGAAACTGTAAGACTATTTTATAACATGATGTGAGTTAAATGAAACTAAAAGTGATTAATAAATTACAATAAAAAGTACCCTGTAACTCAACACTTGTATATATCTTTCAAACATCTATCAGCCAACATATGTATTCTCACTGACTTAGCCATTTAAAAGTAGTAAAACTGGCTAGGGATTTAGCTCAGTGGTTCTGATGCCTGCCTTACAAGTGCAAGGGCCCAGGTTCAGTCCCTAGTAACCACGTACAACAATGCCAGGTGGGGAGACTCATACTCACCAGCAACACACCTGTAATTCCAGCACTCCAGAGGCAGAGGCAGGAAGATTGCTGTGATGTGAGTTTGAGGCTGAGCTCAGGGCCAGCCTGAACTACAAAGGGAAACCCTGTCTCAAAAAGAGCTAAAAAAAAAAAGAAAGAAAAAGAAAAGTAGCACAACTTATGAACACTAAAAAGGAAAGCAAAGACTATATCAGTGTTCACCTGAATAGCCAATAAAATCTAAGTAAAATTAGCTACTTATCAGTGGAATCAAAACATTAAACTGAGTACAGTTTAAGAGGAGGCAGTGTCTTAATGGACTGCTTGGTAATGAGAGAGAGATTAGGTTTTTTCTCTACTAACACTCACTGTTACATTAGACTAAGTCCCTAATTTTAGTCAGTCAAGCACATAAAATCTAGAATAATCTCAAACTTGATGCAGATGTGACATACTCTTTCTGCCTCAGTATGTATTTGTAATACAGCTCCTAGGAACAAAGTTTCACCATTTTTAGGAGGCTTAATACTCATTGAGACACAGGCTTGTATCACCATTCTGGAAGTTGCTAATTAACATTCTCTACACTTACTGGCCTCCAGGCCCATGCCAGAAGAGTGCCCAGGAACTGAGGTTAGAAGCAGGTGGCTCGGGAAACTGCGACTGTGCCACCGAATCTGTGTTACCAAATCTGCACCAGGGTTAGAGCTTACTGGCCTCCAGGCCAATGCCAGAAGAGTGCCCAGGGACTGAGTTTAGCAGCGGGCAGCTTGGGAAATGTTGACTGTGCCACCGAATCTATGTCACCAAATCTGCACCAGGGTTAGAGCTTACTGGCCTCCAGGCCAATGCCGGAAGAGCAACCAGGGACTGATTTTAGCAGCAGGTGACTTGGGAAACGGTGACTGCGCCACCAAATCTGCGTCACCGAATCTGTGCTGGGGTTGGAGCTTACTGGCCTCCAGGCTCACACTGGAAGAACACGCAGGGACTGAGGTTAGCAGCGGGCGGCTCGGGAAATGGCGACTGTGCCACCGAATCTGCGCCGAGGTTGGAGCTTACCAGCCTCCAGGCCCACACCAGAAGAGTGCCCAGGGACTGAGATTAGCAGGTCAGAGTCTGACTTTCTCCATGGCAACTGCAGAAGCACATCCAGTCACCTTGTATTGGTGAGTAGGTGGGCCTGTTGGAACATCAGCCCCTACCATTGCAGCTGCACAAGGCCTACAGCCTACTGGCCTCCAGGCCAACTGCACAAGTGAGCCCAGAGAAACTGTATTGGTGAGCAGGCAGGTCCATTGGAACCTCAGGAAGCGCCATTGTAGCAGTTCAGGAGCCAGAGCCTTCCTGCCTCTAAAGCAGATGGGAGAAGGGGTTCTAACTATATTGATTGAGTGCCTCATATGGTGTACCAGAACTAGGGGTTTTTCTTTAGGTCCCAATACAGACTGCAAAGAACAACCCAGGAAACACTGCTATTTTAAGATTCCTAACTAAAAGGAGGAAAGTGACTTGCAAAAAACAGCGCCAGAAAACAGGGCAGGTCAGAAATGAGGAAACACTCAAAGTCTCAGATACAAAGATCCTCACCTCCAAGTAACACAGGGGGAAGGGAGATAGAGAAGTGTGAAGCCCAGTCTCCAGGGTCCTCGGAAATGGTAACCAAAACAGATCTAGTAAATGGAAATCAGAACTGATCTCTGAGATGAAAGCAGAGATATTGGACACTGTCAACATGATGATTAATAAAGCTAAAGAGGAAATCAAAGAGTTGATAGAATCCAAGATAGCAAAAGCAATGGAACCTTTTAAACACCTACAAGCAGAATCCAAGATAGCAAAAGCAATGGAACCTTTTAAACACCTACAAGCAGAAGTCCAGGAAATTAAGAAAGAAAATGAAAGTTTGCACAATAGAATGAATTTGGCAGAAGACCGAATTTCAGACCTAGAAGACAGGATCTCAACCAATGAACTGGAAAGGCATAATCTATGGAAAAAAGCAAGCAATAATGAAAAGTCAATCCAACAGCTCCTAGATAATTCAAAGAAGAATAACATAAGATTGATTGGAGTCACTGAGGAAGCAGGAGACAATGCTAAAGACAGCAAAAAGATATTCAGAGATAATGGCAGAAATCTTCACAGAAAAAGGTAAGGAATTGGACATACAAATATATGAAACATACAGAACGCCACAGGCCTGTGACATGAAAAAATCTATACCTAGGCATATCATCATAAAAGTCCTGGGGGGGAGGGGGAAAGAAATGAAATACTGAAAGCAGCCAGAGAAAAGAAAACAGTTACATTCCAAGCGAAGCCCATCAGGATCACAGCGGACTTCTCAACTCAAACACTCAATGAAAGAAGAGCCTGGAGTGAAGTCTTCCAAGCCCTAAAGGAAAACAACTTCCAACCCAGACTAATGTATCCTGCAAAACTATCCTTCAAAATTGGTGGGGAAATAAGATACTTTCATAACAAAGAACACCTGAAAAATTTCACAAATACAAAACCTGCGCTCCAAAACATTTTAAAGAATATCTTGGAGAAAAATAAGGAAAGTTACAAATCCATGAGACCTAACCGAGTCAACCCATGGAACCAAACAAGAAACTGATGGGGAAAGGGCAGAAGTACAATAACACAGCCAAGAACAGGAAAACATGGCAGCACTAAATTTACCTATATCAGTCATAACCATTACTGTCAGTGGACTCAACACGCCAATTAAGAGAAACAGACTGGCAGGGTGGATCAAAAAGCAAGATCCCACTATCTGCTGTATACAAGAAACACACCTAATTCGGAAAGAAACCCATGGACTGAAAGTAAAGGGATGGAAAACAATACTCCATGCGACAGGAAACAGCAAGAAAGCAGGAGTGGTGATTTTATTTGCAGACAAAATAGACTTCAAGCCAAAACTGATAAGAGAGATAAAAATGGACACTATCTTTTAGTTCAGGGAAAAATCCAAGAGAGAGAAATCACAGTGTTAAATATCTAAGCTCCAAATTCTAATGCACCCAACTATATAAAACAAATATTAATGGACTTGAAAAACCAGATAAACTCCAATATAATAATAGTAGAGGACCTCAATACCCCACTGTCACAAAGAGACAGATCGACTGGACAAAAAGTCACTAAGGAAATGCTTGAGCTCAACCAGACTCTTCAGCAAATGGACTTAATAGACGCCTACAGAGTATTTCACCCCACAAAGTCAGAATTTACATTCTTCTCAGCTGCTCATGGATCATTCTCCAAAACAGACCATGTGCTCATTCATAGAACTGGTTTATGCAAATATAAAGGGATTGAAGTTATCCCTTGTATACTGTCGGACCATAGTGCCCTGAAATTGGAACTGAATAGCAAAGGAAAGCCCAGGATCCTCGCAAACACATGGAAACTGAACAACACTCTGCTGCGCAGCGAATGGATCAGAGAAGAAATTAGAGAAGAAATCGAATAGTTCTTACAACTAAACGATAACCCCAGTACAACATACTGAAATTCATGGGACACAATAAGAGCAGTTCTACGAGGAAATTCATAGCAGTAAAGGCCTACATCCAGAAAACAGAGCACGCTCAAATAAACACTTTAATGCTGAACCTCAAGAGACTAGAAAGAGAGGAGCAAAACAAACTCAAAGCTCACAATAGGTAAGAAATTATAAGGATCAGGGCAGAAATTAATGCAATAGAAACCAAGAGAATGGTTAAAAAAATCAATGAATCTAAAAGTTGGTTCTTTGAGAGGATTAAAAAAAATTGATAGACCCTTACCCAACCTGATTAAACAAGGGAAGGAAAAGGCCCATATCTATGCTATTAGGAATGAGAACGGAGAAGTTACTACCAACCCAGAGGAAGTCCAAAGGATAATAAACACCTACTTTGAAAATTTATACTTCAATAAAATGGAAAATGTAGAAGAAATGGATAGATGTTTAGACACATATAAACTCCCAAAGCTGAACAAAGAAGAAATAGAAATGTTAAATGCCTCAATAACAATCTGTGAAATTGAAAATGTAATTAAAAATTTGCCAACAAAGAAAAGCCCTGGACCTGACAGTTTTACTGCTGAATTCTATAAAACTTTTAAAGAAGAGTAAGTGCCTCTAATTCTGAAACTCTTCAATGAAATGGAAAGGGAAGCCGTACTCCCAAACTCATTCCTGGAAGCAACCATTACCCTGATTCCAAAAGCAGAGAAAGACCCAACCAAAAAAGAGAACTACAGGCCAATATCTCTAATGAATATCGATGCAAAAATCTTCAATAAGATCCTGGCAAACAGAATACAGAGAATTATCAAAAAGATTATACATCCTGACCTAGTTGGATTCATCCCAGGGATGCAAGGATGGTTCAACATACGTAAATCAATCAATATTATACACTATATTAACCGGCATAAGGACAAAAATCATATAGTCATCTCAATTGATGCAGAAAAAGTGTTTGCCAAAGTACAACACCCATTTATATTCAACACTCTACAGAGGATCAGAATAAATGGTCTGTATCTCAAACTAATAAAAGCCATCTACGAGAAACCATCAGCCAGTATCATACTAAATGTTCAAAAATTGAAACCTTTCACACTAAGATCAGGAACAAGACAAGGGTGTCCTCTCTCACCACTTCTGTTCAATATAGCTCTGGAAATATTAGCCATAGCAATTAGGCAAGAGAAAGAAATAAAAGGAATAAAGATTGGAAAAGAAGAAGTTAAATTGTCATTATTTGCTGATGACATGATACTCTATCTAGAGGATCCTAAAAACTCAGTTAAAAAACTGCTGGACCTAATCGCCAATTTTAGCCGCGTAGTTTGTTAGAAGGTCAACGTTCAAAAATCAATAGACTTCATATACACAAACAGTAGACCCACTAAGATAGAAATTGGAGAGTCAGTCCCTTTCACAATAGCATTCAAAAGAATAAAATACCTAGGAATCAATCTAATAAAGGAGGTGAAAGACCTCTACTCTGAAAACTATAGCACTCTGAAAAAAGAGATAGAAGATAATATCCAAAAATGGAAAGACATACCTTGCTCCTGGGTAGGAAGAACCAATATTGTCAAAATAGCTATACTCCCAAAACTACTCTACACATCCAATGCAATCCCAATTGAAATCCTAACAGCATATTTCACAGATCTAGAGAAAAAAAATCCAAACTTTCATCTGGAAACACAAAATACCTAGAATAGCCAAAGCAATTCTAAGCAACAGGGACATGGTAGGGGGTATTACAACTTCAAACCTGAAAATATACTATATAGCCACCGTGATAAAAACTGCATGGTACTGGCCAATTAACAGACCCGAGGATCAATGGAATAGACTAGAAGATCCAGAAACTACTCCAGATCCACTGAGCCACCTCATTTTGACAAAGGTGCCAAAAATCCTCAATGGAAGAAAGATAGGCTCTTTAACAATTGGTGCTGGAAAAACTGGGCTTTAACTTGCCAAAGACTAAAACTAGATCTAACTCTTTCACCGTGTACCAAGCTAAAATCAAAGTGGACAACAGACTTAAATATTAAAACAGACACTCTAAACCTTCTGCAAAACAGGTTAGGTAAAACTCTTGAAGACATTGGCTTAGGGAAAGACTTCATGAACAAAACTTCTATAGCACAGGAATTGGCTGAGGAAATCAATAACTGAGATCTCATTCTTTTAAAAAGCTTCTGCATAGCAAAAGAAACCACCAACAGTGCAAAAAGTCAACCAACGATGTGGGAAAAAATCTTTACCAGATGTTCCTCAGACAAAGGGCTACTATCTAGAATATATAAAGAGCTCAAAAGAATCAGCCCACCCAAATGTAATGACCCAATTCAAAAAATGGGCATCTGAAATGAACAGATATTTTTCAGAGGAAGAAGTAAGAGCAGCTAAGAAACATATGAAGAAATGCTCAACATCATTAGTCATTCAAGAGATGCAGATCAAAACAACATTGAGATTTCATCTCACTCCACATAGAATGGTTGCCATTTCAGAATCAGCCAACAGCAGATGTTGGCGAGGCTGCGCAGAAGAAGGAACTCTTCTCCAGTGTTGGTGGGACTGTAGACTCCTACAACCAATGTGAAGATCAGTTTGGAGATTCCTCAAAAGCTAGGATTGGAGGTCCCATTTGACCTGGCCATTGCCCTGCTACATATATACACACAAGAATTAAAAGACTCATATCACAGTGACATATGTGCACCCATGTTTATAGCAGCCCAATTTGTGATTGCTACATGTTGGAAACAACCCAAGTGTCCATCCACTGGAGACTGGATAAAAAAGCTGTGGTTCTTCTACAGAATGGAGTAGTACTCTGCCATAAAAAATGATAAGTTTGAATCATTTCTACTTAAATAGACATACCTTGATGATATCCTCATAAGTGAAATAAATAGGGCACAGATAGGTACATATCGCATCTTTTCTCTGGTATGAGAAAATAAAGATGTAAATGAATCCTAGAATTGTATGTTATATATTGTGAAATAGAAAATTCTCAATGTAAAATAGGATGAAGGGGGAAAAATGATGAGACTGTAACAAAAATGTAAGGAAACAAATTTTATGTATATGGGGGCACGGTAGGGTGAGTAGTGCTATGGGAAAAAATGAGAATTAAGTTGTGTCTTATACTGGTACAAATCCCCATTATGGAGTGCAATCATGATGCGTTTATGTAATGTACCAATAAAGATTAAAAAATCAAAAAAAAAGAAAAAAGAAAAAAGAAAAAACCATTCTCTACACCTGCATTCCATGGGGGGATGTTTAAAAGCTTAGATGAGCCAGATGTGTATCTTCATCCAGATGTAACGTGATCAGGAACAGTGTACCCCAAACCAGGAAGCAGCACCTGTCTGTAAGGCATCAGACAAGATAGCCTTTCTCAAACTCTAACAGTCTTTTTTTTTTTTGAGACAGGGTCTCACTTTGTAGTTTAGGCTGGCCCTGAGCTCAGCCTCAAACTCACATCACAGTAATTTTCCTGCCTCTGCCTCCTGAGTGCTAGGATTATAGGGGTGAACCACCACGCCCAGCACTGTGGTATGTGGTACTGATTGCTGCTGGGCATGAATCTCCACACCCAGTATTGTATGAGATTAGCTGGGATCGAACCCAGGCCATTGTGCTTTCAAGACAGGCGCCAGAACCACTAAGCTAAATCCCCAGCCCATCTAACAGCCTTCTAATGGATGTTCTACATATAGTCTTTAGAGTTGTGCCAGAACTGTGTGGTTCTACTCCACATGCAAACCTTTTTATGGAGTTTGTGTTCAGTAGACCTCGGATGGGGATTGAGTTCTCAACATTCACATCACATTATTCTATAATGTCCATGCTGTTTGTCCATAGATCGTACTCAGGGTAGCAAGGTTCTGAAGATGAAGGATGTTTAAGATTGTTCAGAGTCAGATAGCTATGGTTTTATTCTATATTCAGTTTGTTAAAGCTATTATTTGTAATTCAGAGATCTTCTCCTCATTATACTTTAGGCCTTTCTCTAAATAATTTTCAAAGTAGTGAGTCTTTATGTTCTCATCTTTTGTTTTAACAAAGCACAAGCTTAGGGCTTGAGGATTATTGATTCATTCTCTCTATTGAAAAACTCCTTTTTCCATGATTCTTCTATTACAAACATAATAGATTTTCCCCTGTGAAATGGTAGTACTTCAGTATTAAAGTATGCAGTCAAGAGCATTACTTCCTCTCGATGCATTTTAACTTGAGCAAGACTCTTTCTTGCTAGGGGAAGAACACGTTACTAGTGGCATGTGCTTTGCTTCTTGATATTGGAAAGGTAAAATAAAGCCACTCCTCCTATAATAACTTAGAAAACAGCTTCATACAAACCATTTTTCTTTTTAAAATAAATACAATTTTATTTTATTCCATTTACCCCCTCAACCCCCCTCCCATCTCTGTGTTTAAAAAGTGTTTTTCCATTTTTTCCTTCTATTTCCATAAACAACGTTCTCTTAATGGTATTGTAGGAAGGAAAATATTATACAACACATTTAGCATTATTTTTCTATCTCAGTATCAATAAAAATTTGGGAATTCTAAATTGCTTTACTTTGGAACTAAATTGAATCCTTCTTTTGTGATATGATGGAATATTTGTAACATTTTGAGGCCAAAAATATTTTTTGTGTGACACCGAGGGCTAACTCTAAGGCATTAGCAACATATACAGTTTTAAAATTTGTTTCTTTTTGCTTTTGAGACAGGGTATTGCAAAACTACTGAGTTTCCCACATCAAATTAAAACTTTTCTTCCTCGTTCCTCAGCCTCCCAGTTTGGGGATTTGTAACTGTGTTCCACTACCATGTCCAGAGGGTCCAGCAATGCCTTTTATTTATGTATTTTAGTAGATACTTATAGTACATATTACATTTATCATGAGGTGTTGGTAAGTGTACAAAATGCATTTTAATTTTTGTTTTCATTCCCTTCATCCTTTCTTGTTCCTTCTAATGTTTATTCCTCTTTCACTTTCTAAAGCTTTTTCCAGTTTTCCTTCAATAATCTTTTTCCCCATTCTTTCCCTCTGCCTCTTACTCCTTTCTACATGTGAAAATGATGTCCATACTTCCTAGTATCTATTCTTCACATGACTCTAACTTTTCTTCAATGTTGACTAATAAATGACCTTATTGAGACCAGTTCTTCTTGGATTGCAACAGCTGCAGGCTGGAATGATGGTTGAACTCTAGTGATTCCCAGTAGGAGTGACCACAGCGAGTGCTAGTCCAGAGAGGATTTTCAGATGCTGAGCCATTATCACCCATCCAACACTTCATGGCTCTCACGCTGCTGCTACAGTGCATCTTGATTGGAAATCTGCATTCATGCGCTTCATGATGAACATGCGAATGTCAAGATTCATTGATTTGGAAGGTTTTGTGTGAATTGTGATATTAAATGCATTATTCAATTTTAAACATTTTAAGTGTACTATTCTTTGACATTAAGAATACTCCTGTCGTGCTGCAGCTGTCAGCTTCACATATCTCTAGAAGTGAATTACTGCTCTTATAAGAGATATTAATTTCACTTCATTTCTCTGAAGTTTGTTACCATGTCCAATTGAATGTATACTCCTATTAAACTTCTGAGATTGCTTCTTAAGTGGGAAAAGTAAGTGCTATCTGAGGGCACTGGAGAAATTTGACTTTCAAAAATATGATTTATATTTTGCATTGCTATTCCTCGTGACTTCCTTTTTATATGAATATTTTCTTTAAACATATTAATAGTCAATTTGACAAGCTGTCAGTTTTGCCAAACGTCACTTTTTCCATTAGTAATGTTATTCTTTCAACAAACATTAGTCACCACATCTTATTATATTAAAATATCCTTTTAATGCCAGTAATAAAATCCTTTTGACTAATAGTTCTCACAATAAAAGAATGTTGAAATAAAAATTAAGAGAACTGAAACATTTTATTTAGAACAGAACCAATTTTTCTTGATAATGAAAGTAACTCCACCCATTCAATAGAGAAAAGAATCATATTTTATGTGTATTCATTCAAAAGTAATACTTATCAATAAAATTTTAGAAACTTAAAGTAAAAACTCAATATCCTCTTGCAAGTTGAGTATTTCAAGATACTGTAGAGAGTTAAAATGTTAAATTTCCTTTACTGGAACAACTTTTTCAACTACTTCAAGGCCTGACCATATACTTTCTATATCTACAGTTCATAGAGGCTCTGAGGGAAAAAATAATATATGTAAGTTACCATGGCAGTGTGAAATAGAATGATTTATCTTTCATTAATGGGTGAAGGAAACTTCCCTGAAAGTTCAGAACCAGAGTTATAATTATAAATACCTATAATTAGGTATTTGCTATGTAAATAGAAGGGTGAAACATTCCTAGCACAGTAATAAGAACAGAATGATCAACTGCTCTCTGTTGGGAAGCTGGCAGAAGGGAAATCCTTAGGGCCCAAGCCTAGCTCAGAAACAAAGAGATAGTTGTGACATGATTGTAGATAATGTAAAACCTTGTGGTGGGCCTTAGGCTTTTTAGATTCTGTAAGATCCTGTTTCAAACAGGAAATTAACATTTTCTTAATATTTGCTTTTAGAAAAGTAACTTGCTACTAAGTGGTAAACAGTAGGCAAGAGTGCTTACAGAGAGAAAATTAGACCATTCTTGCTGAAGTCCAAGTATACTTTCTTGCTCTCTTGGTACAAATGAGATGAAAGGTACAACAGAGACACCACATGTGCTCAATAACTGAGAAAGTAATATACTTGCCTACAGGGACATTAACAACACTTGAACAGCTGTTAATGTCTGTTGCCTTTAGGAAATTTATTTCATCAAACATCCTATCTTTCAGCCCTTATTAACTTATTTCATCCAGCATTATATATCTGACCATGATTCCTTCACTTGATTTGCCCTGCCCTTTGTATGAGTGCGAGGTGTTAGCCATTGCATTCTGAAGTCTGTTTATAAATACTCTGTTAAGACATAGCTTCTCTTTTCTCACAAAATTAGTCTCATATTCTTATAAGGATGTTTTTATGTATCTGAATTATGGAGGTGCTGCTAAAATGCTTTAAGTGACAAAAAGATAATTGAAATGGTACAGAGGGATTCTGTTAAAAGCACAGGTTTTGGAATCAAACTTGTTTGAATTCTAGCTCTGCCACTTCTGAGCCATTTGCCCTTGAGTAAGGTTTTCATCCTTTGCGAAGCTCTTTCTTCATCTGGAAATGGAGAAGCTAACAACTACCTCATTAAGTTTTTGTTTATATAAAGCCATCTGCAAAAAACACTCAGGCTAGTGAATACATATGCTAAGCACTGAATGAGAGATAAATAAATAATATGAGTAAGACATGGATGGTGAACTTGGCGAATGTGCTGAAAATGTCTATACTGTAAATTAATTTTATAAACTATCAAATCTAAAGAACTATATGAATATATTATGATAAGAGGTCTGGTAGAGTTCAGACTTAAGAAATTATATCGTTTAAGTGTAGTTTTCTTTGCTTGATTAAATTTATGTATTTGCATGTAAAATCACTTAAATTATATGAGTATATTACTAAATTGGGGAACAACACATTGCTTTATTAAGACTTAAATTGTGAATAGAAAGAACTCAAAATACATCCGATTATAATGTCTGGTATTTGGGGATGTTTCAAGTCATAATGCTAGAAAATTCTTTTTTCTTCTCTTTATCTGTTTGTCTAATATTATTTATAACATTACTTTCTGCATCGGTCTTTTGACAAAACCATCTGTGGGATAATCTCAAGTTCTGAAAACACCTCAACAGCTTCCTGCACATGTGTACTTTAAAATATGACTCCTGCTAGGTGGGATCGACATGTGATAGTTTGTTAAGCTTTAACACTGCTTTGTGGCTGTGCCATTGGAAGTTGGTTTGGCTGTATCACTGTTGCCACAGATCTTCTTAGTTTGACCTTGTAACAACAATTTCTATGGTGTGAGTGTCTGTATGAGAAGTACTCCTGATAAAGAGGTAATCCCACTATCTTTCAGACATTAGTCAGCCTGAAAACAACTTTTTTTCCATCTAGTACTATGAACGTCTGTAAGTTTTTGTTTGTTTGTACATTAGAACACAAGACCCCGATCAAAATAGCTGGAAAAAGAACAAACTTTTCTTTCTGAGCCTACTACAATAAAGCATTGTGCTGTTTGCCTGTTGAGTGCAAACTAATAGGCACAATGGCTAATAACAAAGCTTAAGTCCTCTTGTCCAAGCACATTCTTTGTGGCTTACTTAGCACACAGAGGCAATGCCTTTGTTGAAAAGAGAAAAATTCCCTGATTTCATTCTTACTTTTAGGATTGTTACTTTAGCCAGTAATAAGCTTTAGTTCCTTGTATGTCAAAGTCTGACAGATTAAAAATAAGGCTACATCCTTCTTGATCAAGACAGTTAAGAAGATGGAGGAGTAAGAGGGTCAAAGTACTCAACTTGATGATGCAAATGTTCATAGAGTATGAGCAGAGGAACAGAATAGTTACTCTTGATATAAATTGTGCATGAATTTATCTAGAAGCAGGAAAAAAAAACAGCAGTAGAGTCATGGCTGTAGAGATCTGTGGAATGGAGAAAGATTACAAAGACTAAATGCAAATAACCATTGCTTCTTAATTTAGTTGTGCCACCATTTAAGCCATTACATCCCATGACACATTAATTATAAGATAAAATCCAATTTTCAACATATTAAAAGAAAAAATGTAAAAAAATACAGTAAGTGCAAAAGGGGATTCTATATTATTAAAATATTAAATTGAAAAATTTCTAAAATTATTGGCCAATATATATCCTGTCTGATGGAAACCACATTTTCCTCTCCACATACTTCATTAAAGACCAGCTTGCTGTGGACACTTTATCAAGGAAGGCGCCTGCCCTAAAAAATAAGCTTACACTAGAGTCAAACTGGGAGAAGTAGGTGGGAGGAGATCGGAGGGGAGGGGTTTACGTCCAGTAAGCACATTTTCCTGTCTACCCCTGCCAACAGCATATTTTGATCCACACTGTGAGTTGAATTCTTTTCATTTCATCTTTCTTGGCATCTTATAAGGCACAAAAAAAGAAATGTTGCTGCCAGTATTGAGGAAAGCTAACTAACTGAGATTGGGTGCAACCTGTGGGCATTTTAGCTGCTACTTGACATATTCAACTGGATACCACTAACATGAATTAACAGTATTCCCAGGGTGAGAAGCTTGGCTTAGAAAGGAAGAGCGCCCTTGTCTTTGAGAAGATGCATTGTATTATCTGGTCAGCAGACGTTCTGTGAGGAAAGTTGCCTTAGATTTTAATGTGATGGTAAGTGACTGAAGAAACACAAGGAGTTGCTGATCTCCACCTTCATTTTTCCTCCGTGTCAGTGCTAGAGAATACAGTCCAGCACTTTCCTAGAGTGGTAAGTGCTGAAGCTATATGTGGTTTGAAAAGGAAAATGACCTCTTCTAGGCTTTGAAAGACTTTTTTTCTTTTGGTATTTTGAGACAGGGTCTCGCTTTGTACTTCAGGCTGGCCCTGAGCTCAGCCTCAAACTCACATCACAGCAATCCTCCTGCCTCTGCCTCCCGAGTGCTGGGATTACAGGCGTGAGCCACCAGCACTGTGGTATGAGGTAGTGACTGCTGGTGGGATGAGTCTCCACACCCAGTATTGTATGTGGTGACCGGGGATTGAACCCAGGTCCTTGCACTTGCAAGACAGGTGCTGGAACCACTGAGCTAAATCCCCAGCCTCACAGATATTCTTAAAATTTCACTCTATATATCCACAGTCTCTCTTTAAATTTTCAATCAAAGATTAGGTGTAAATTGAGTTCAAATTTCATTACTATTTGTGCAGATAAACAATACTGAATCTCAGCTTTATGGAGATATTTCAACTTCATTTTTGGATGACTGTTTGGGTTTGCATGACTAAAACACATTACTATAATATATAACACAACATTAAATCATAGTACCAAGATGTACAGTATGACAAAATTATAGTATTGTATAAATAAGGTATATTGTACAAAAAGACATGGAGGTGCAACAGATGTACAGAACTATAATGAAGATATACAAAACTGTACAAAAAAAGATGTGCCATAAATCTGAGCAATGGGTCATAGGTCCAAAATAATTATTTGAAATATGCATTTGTATATTCTTTCTTGCATTTCTGTATGTGTGTATTTGAACCTAATTTTATATGACCACTGAATATTTTTATGTTCTCTTTCATGTTTAGCCAAGTACTGGTTAGTTATAAATTACTGTATACATATTTAATTTATAATAAAAACATAAAATGTCTTATATATTATGTCAACCATTGTTGTTTTTAAGATATGGAATCACACTACTTGTTTAAAATTTCAATAAAAGGAAAAGTCCTACTGAAGTCATATAAGATTGGAAATTGTCTTATTCCTACTCAAAAAGGTACATTGTAGTGTAACTTAAATACCCTCACTATCTCCAATTTCTTATATAAGTAGTTTGAAGCCAAGTTGTCATCCTCTGGCATATCTTGGTAGAATCTAATCCAGTAATATGTCTTACAAATATTGAAAAGCTGGTGCCTGTACATAACACATTCTCTTTGAGAATGATCTCTCTACCTCCTATTATATAACTTTTATTTTTACATTGAGCTTCTCATATAAGAGAAACAATGTTTGCATGTCTGATTTAGGTACTACTTCCACGTATACGAACATTACATATTTCAAACATGTCCAAAAATAAGTAATGGTATCAAGAGTGGGTGAAGGAGCAAGAGACAAAAGGGACTGGGGATGAGAAAGATGTGTTTAGATGAATTATGAACCAAAAAATATAGCAGTACAAATGAAAAAAGTTAGAATTTATCTTAATACATTTTGAAACAACAGAATAGATCACTGAGGGAGTTGTTTGAACTTATTTTTATTTATTATTCATTGAAATGAAAGTTTTATAATTTTACTTGTTTCTTCAAGGTAAGAGTATTTTTTATATTTTTATGATTTGTAGTCTAACATTTTGGTCATTCTTTTAAGATCATGATACACAATATATTAACCATAGTTATCTCTGATTATTTTTATAAAGGTTTATTCTTATCATAGAAGGAAAATTGTTTAAAATTTTCTTTAGTATTATCTATTTATGTTAATATAAAAGTTAAAAATACACATGTTATACTTATGTATCGACTTCTTACAAAAGAAACAAATAACAAAATTCTGGTATCTATTTTGATCTGTAACGTGGCCATAAGCCTCTAATGTGGACAAAGTGAGCCTTTAGTACCATGCTGTCTCATCCTGAGAAATTTTGCATACATATTTTTAGAAGAAAGTCAAGTAAACATTTCCTGTGGAATTTTCACTATAGGTTTCCAACCAAATGACACAGGATAGCCTATGACCAGTGCAGAAAACAGTCGAGGATTCATGTGATGCCTTTTTTTTTTGCTGAATTTTAAATACATGTCACTTGTTTTCAGTATAACTATCTTACACTTTCTGCCAGCTTTAAATGTTCTTTTGGTTAATTTCAGAATATATTTATCTTTTATATCATCCCTGGATGTTTTAAGAAATTTTGTCTGGCAATTGATCATTTCAAACCATACTGGCCCTTTGGTTTCTAAAGTCTTATTAGCACTATCAATGAAATCAATGTAAAAGGGTAAACTCCAGTGAAAATAATGAAGTAATAGTCTTTCCTTCACTAACTGAATTGATATTACTTATTCCTTGCATGAAAAGAATATATTGTAGATTAACTGAAAGGTATATATGAAAATCTTATTCTGCTCTGTTGCACAAAAGTTTAAATTTATAACATTTGAAAAATACAAAAGAAAATATTCCTTGTGGTTATTATATATTTTAAGGTATTCCATAAGAGTGACCTATAATCTATTAAAATAAATGCTTGAAATTAAAATTTCTTTTACTTTCTCTGTAAACATAAGGTTTACCCCAATAGTAAAAATAACAGATTAATAAAATAAGATGATTTATTTTAACCTTTTAATTCAACTTATATAGAATCCAAAAGCCAATGAATAAAAATCACATTAGTTTATCAGAGCTTTTGGAAGGGCAACTCCAAAGATTTGGATGGGCAAATATCCAAAGATTTGATTATTCTGTTGAAGTTCTGATGTTTACAACTTACAACAAAATACAACGGTGTTATTATTGGATAGAGAGATAAACAGACCAGGAGTATGTGTCATAAAAAAAGTATAATGAAATGTCAATTCTATAATCTAGATAGGAGGCGTGTATGTTCAATATAAAATTTTTCTAACTGTTCTGTATTTTGTATTTCATAAGAATTGAGGAAAAAACCTTAAAACATGATTATTTATGATTTAATAATTACATATCATGTCAATATAAATGCACATGCTACATCAAAGTTCCTTTGATTTTGTGATCTTGGGAAGTGTTTTTTAATAAACATATGGATTTTCATATGTGCAATTTAAACTTAAATTTAAAATACTATAATATTCTAAAGTTAAAAAAATATATTATTTGTTTTTCTGTTCTTTATGGAATGGTTATCTATCATTTGTTAGAGAACAGTTTCCTTTATGTTTTAGATAGTCTTCGAAACATTTTCAATTATATTTTCCTAAAGATCCAGCATTAACTTGATTCACAAATCAATTTTCTGTTAAATTCGGGAGATAATTAAGTATGGGAAAGATATTAAATTAGTGAAAGCTTGTCAGCTTGTCCTTTGTTAGATGGCTTTATCTGTGTTGTTTGAGGGTTATACAGTCAACACTGTGGTCACTTCACAGCCATTAGAACTCTGGAGAGACAGTTGAAAGAGGTTATGTCATAGTTCAACAGATGATATTAAAGCCTGGACACTGCTCCTATCATTGGTACTTTGGATTACATTTCTAGCTGGCCACGCTGTCTTTTTCTAGTCTGCCATATGCTAGACTTTATTTTCAGCTTTGCATTAAAAGCAAACAGCAAAAAACACATTTAAAAAGTTTGTCTTAACAAGCTAGTAAAATGAAATTAGTCCACATGTTGGCACTAATCATATCTGCTATGTTAGCATTTAAAAAACAATGGTATATCATTTTGAGTATCAGTATATTCATTAAATATAAAGACTTCATCTCAGTAATATTCTTTTAAAGTTATGTGTTTAAAAAAAAGTTATGTGTGTTGATAACTTAACTTTTAGAACTGTTTTATAAGAGACATAAAACATCCAATACCACTTAAAATAATATTGTGATGATTCTTTATTCATGTTCCACACAAAATAAGCTCCATTTTATCCCCAGTATCTAAAATTTTGCCAGTCCCATCTGCACTCATTGAATGTGTGAGTATGTGAAAGATAGTAACTAAGCAATGCAGTGTTGGCTTTCTATGACAAATGACATTTAACTATTTGAAGTTGTGATATCTCCAGAGTCCCGTTCTTTTTGATGCTTCACTGAAACAAATAATGGTAAAATGAAGTGTTTTTTTTTATTTTAGAACTAATATGTAACTATTTTGAATACATCACCTCCCTCTTCTCTATAGCCTTTCCCGAAGTCACCACGTCAGAAGCAAATCCTTGGAACCAGACTTACAACACAGGCCCCTTGGTATATCTGACTGTTCTGAGAAACATGCTTTGAAAAACAAGCAGACTTCCTGATGACTGCTTAATAACTATCTTTCTCTCAAAGCAATAGTGAATATCTTTGATCTCTGCAATTGAGAAACTGAGACAGCCAACACCAAATTTATAGCCTGGGAATGATTTTCAAATCTGTAGTCGAAGTGGTTAGAATTTTAAAGGTCATTTGGTTGGCATAATCAATATTTATGTGTTAATTTCAAAACACTTATCAAATCTTTTTAATGGCTAGTGTGAAGAATTTGTAAAAGAATCCTGTCCTTCTGTTGTTTTTGTATTGCTGAAAGAGGTCTTGTCACAAGTTAATATCATGAATATTTTTCCTTTGTGTTCCAAAGCAACAATGTGAAAGTAAGAAACCATTGTGTTTTTGCAAGACAGGCGCCGGAATCACTGAGCCAACTCCCCGGCGAAACCATTGTGTTTTTGTATTGTTTGTACTATTTACCTGAGTATGTATCCAGAGGGAAAGCACAATATTATTTTTCTTTTTAAGGAAAATGTTAACTTCTATTCTTGCTGTGATGTCTTATCAAAAGCTTAAATCATGAAGGTGAGAATCAATATTTTATGGACTGCTTGGCTCCACAATAAGCCCTCTTTCTGTGTTGCCAGCTACTTTCCACAATTAATGAAAATCATACAAATAGGCTCCTGTTATCTTCTTAATCATTGTATTGTGATAACAGCTCTTACTCTAATTCGGAATGCAGCCTGTCCTTATACTATATGCAATACTATGCCAGTCAGCTTTCTGTCGATATACCAGATAACTGAGATAATGAACTAAGGTTTATTCTGGTGCACAGTTTTGTGGGGTCTGGCCCATGACTGACAGCCCATACAGCCTTGAGTCCGTGGTGAGGCAACACATGAACTGCAGAGTCCAGGGCAGAACAAAAGTGCTTATTTCATGGTCCAGGACAAAAACAATAGGAGGCAGCTGGGATTTAGCTCAGTGGCTCTGCATCTGCATCTCAAGTGCAAGGTCCTAAGCTGGATCCCATATAATAGGTATTGTGAAATAGGAAGAAAATGTTCAAATGGAAAAGAGAAAGGGGTGGGCAAGGGAAAGTAAAGAAGGGTGAGACAAAATGTGATGGTAAACACACAAAAAAGGGAAACAAATCATATATACATAGGAGGTAGGGAATGTACAGAGGGCCTGGGAATGGGAAAAAGTGAGAATCAAGATGTATCATGTTCAGGTACAAATTCCCAATGTTGATTGTGATTCTGATGTGTATCTGCAATGTAGTAATAAACTCTTAATAATAAAAGAAAATTCTGTTGAAGACAGAAACAAACAACAACAACAAACACTTAAAACAATAAGAAGAGAGAAAAAATAGGGAGAGAGCTAGGGTCCTATCATCCCCTTTCAAGGAGTACCCACAGTGTCTTAAAGATAGCCCAATATACTGCATCTCTTCAATTTTCCCCTACCTTCCAACAGCACCCTATAATAAGCAATCCTTTAACACAAGACTTTGAAGAACATTCTAGATCAAAGTTATAGCAAATGTGTAGTGGCACTTTGACACAGGGGCATACATCCTGCATCAGTATTGTAGCCCTTGGCATTTCCTGAGGGCATTCTGCAGAGAGTGTATATTAGCAGTATGTCTGATTCAAGAAATTAAGTTACAGCTGTGGAGAAAATATTGAATTTGAATTAGAAGCAATCACAGATTTTTCCTGTAAAACCAACTGATAAACATTGGTTTTATGAAGAAATATCAGTTATAAACTGCACTACAAATTATTGAACGTTTTGATAGAGTAGGCTTCCTTAAAAATCTGTGTGAATAACAGCTGTGCTGCACAGGTATAGTAACTAGGATAACTGTTTATACTCGGTTAGCAGAAAAATCCATTAACATTTTTTCCTTAAAAATTGATCTTCCCTATTCTTTAAACCCTGAACACATTATTTCCCCCCTGTAATCACTTTGATTGGTTCCTATTTTGTCAGAATATCTGAAAATGGACCACTTTAAAGACTATGATAATGGGAGCACTCTTCCATTCAATTTATTAAGTACTCTGTATGAAAATATGATAATTCAAGTACTGCTATTTACTCAGTAAAGCATTTATTTGTAATATCTTATTAATAGAATTCCTACTATGTATAAATGATAAAATTTTAAATTATGAAAATATTGCCATTAAGATATCCATAAGATCATAAAGTATAAAATATAGCTCTAGCAATATTTCATTAGCTATTATTGAATATTTTGCTATCCAGCTTCAAATTAATTATACTTACTTAACTAGTGATATAGAAATTATGAAATCAAGTCTGGAAATTTTATTTGGAAAAATATCAAATAGCTGATTTAAAATGATTAACATTTGATTGAATTATTATTCAATATTCAATTTGTATTGCCTATCAAAAATAAATAATAGCCACGCAAGATTATTTTTCAAATAGTTCTATCTGTGCTATATTTAAAGTTAAGTTTTTATATTGAATATATGCATCTGGACCTAAAAACTTCACGAAAATACTTAACATCACTCTTTGAAGATTAATGTTTATTTTTTTCAGTTGCTGGATTTTATGTTCCACATCCATGCAATGTGTACACAAACTAAGCTAAAAACTTCCAGTAAAGTGTGTAAATTTTATATTATCTGTATTTCCATAAAATCATCGTACTTTGCTTATTAGTAAAATATTTCTATAAGAGCTCTTTTCTACTTCATCTAAAGAATCTCTTACTTTAAGAAAAATCTTATAATTTCCTCTTAATTTAATAATTAACATAGTTGCATTTAAGATTGTAGTTATCATTGCTATTGTACTGAATATGAATGTGTGCTTTTATGTCTTTATTTATTTGGATAGATCCATCTTCCAATTCAAGTACTGATGATGTAGAGAAGTTCTATGCTGCTTTGGCTCTGAATTCTCATAAATGTGAATAATAAAGAAACAATTCACCTAAAAATAATGGAGAATAGTGAAAGAAAAATATCTTCCTGAGTTACTTGAGAAAGAACTACTTAGCTTTTTATGATTTTAACTTTTACCATTTATATAAGTGTCCAGATATTTTTCACATTTCAAATTATTTGTAATCCTAACAGTTAAACTTGGGGAAAAATTAAGTAAATAAATGGAGACTTAGGAGAAAAACCAGTATCCTCAAAATAGCATATATATTTTACATTATTTGCTTGTGATATTTCAAATTTTCCTTTTTTCACAGTGAAACAATTATCTCAAATTTCGAAGCTAATATTGTTTATTTTTTACCTTCAATTTATTTCTGAATATTTAATCACAGTACCTCTTCTTTTCTTCATACACAAATCATGTGCTTTTCTTTACAATATTTGTTAGGCACATTAAATATAAAAGTGAATTAACTGCAAAAATTAGTATTTCTTTAACCTCCAATAAACCAGAACTTTTTTTTTTTTTTTGAGACAGAGTCTCGCTTTGTTGTTTAGGCTGGCCCTGAGCTCAGCCTCGAACTCACATCACAGCAATCTTCCTGCCTCTGCCTCCCAAGTGCTGGGATGACAGGCGTGAGCCACCACGCCCGGCACTGTGGTATGTGGTACTGGTTGCTGCTGGGGTGAGTCTCCACTCCCAGTATGGTATGTGGTTACTGGGGATCAAACCTGGGTTCTTGGGCTTGCAAGACAGGCGCCGGAACCACTGAGCCAAATCTCCGGCCCTAACCAGAATATTTTCTTAAAGTTTGTGTTATTTTTTAATAATTTGAATTTATTGGTATACTTAAGGAATGCATTATGATCGTATTCAGCATTGAGAATTTATATCTATTCATGATACGTCTGCATTCTTTTCTCCATTCTCTTGCCCTCCCTTCAACCCCCACCCTAAGTTTTCTTTCCATTTTTTTCTTTTCACCTTCAAATTTGTTACCTTTCCTTCTTTGCTTTCTCCTGCCCCTTCTCAGTTCCCCTTTTTCTTTTTGCTTCCTGTTTCACAACACCTATCATACATCATGGACATCATTTATACCTCCACTTTCTTACACTAGAGAAATGATGCAGTACTTACACATCTGTGTCCTCTTTATTCACTTAAGAGGAAGGTCTCAATGTGAACACATTGACCTATAAATGTCTTTAATTTGTCATTCTTTATGATTTCTCTATTTGGGGGGAAAAAAAGACCACTTCTTTATCCAATCTCTGTTTTATGGACATATGGGCTGTTTCCAAGATTTAGTCATTAGAAACTTGCTGCTAAAAACATGGGTGCACATATGTCACTATGATGAGATGCTTTTAATTTTTTCATGTATATATCTAGCAGGGAAATAACAGGGTCAAATGGGGCCTCTAATCCTGGTTTTAATCCTAATTTTTCAGAAATCACCACAGTGATTTTCACAGTGATTGCACCAGCCTACATTCCTAACAACAGTGGAGAAGGGTTCCTTTCTCCTCACAGCACCTCCAGCTCCTGTTGGTTGATTTTGTGATACCAGCCATTCTTTCTAGAGTAAAATGGAATCTTAGTTTTGTTTTCATCTCCATCCAGGACAACTAGCAATGATGAACATTTACTCATTTTTCATTGCTGCTTTTACTTTTCCATCTGAAAAATATCTGTTGATTTCAGATGTTGACTTTTGAATTGGGTCATTAAATTTTGGGGGCCTGATTTTTTTGTGTGTTCTTTATATATTCTAGACAGTAGACTTTGCTCTGAGGAACAGCTGGTAAGATTTTTCCTACATTGTAGGTTGTCTTTACACTGTTGGTGGGTTCTCTTGTTGTGTAGAAATTTTCTAAGAAGATGAGATTCCAGTTGATTCTTTCTGCTAGTTCTTGTGTTGCTGAGGTTTTGTTTGTAATGTCTTGCCCTAGGTCAATGTCTCCAATAGTTCATCTAGCCTAACTTCCAATGAGATAAGTGTTTCTGTTTTAATATTTACATCTTTAATCCATTTCAGTTTCAGTTAATTTTGAGCCAATTATTTCTTCATGAATAGACCATGGACGTTAAGTAAGAATCTGCATGATTTCATCTTGCATTTACACATTTTAATTTTGACTGTTTTGGTTTTTCTGTCCCAAGCCCCTCATCCTTATGGCTGTAACTTTCTGACCTTTTCTACTGGAACTTTCTCCCTAATTGCAGATTAATGACAACCATAATATTGAAGTGAATATTAAATTTTTTGAAATTATGTAATGACGATGGGAATTTTTTAACAACATCCTCATCCTATAATTGACAATAGCTTGTGACGTCAGTAGGTCTATTTTCTTCCAGAATTTTAAAAGAGAGCCATAGTAATTGTTTGCTCTTGAAAGACAGTTTCCTTAACATTTAACAAAAAATGGATTTGACAGGGTAAAATGTTCTAAGTATAAATAAATCAATGCTAAACCACATTGAAAAATTTATCGCCATGCTACTCTGATCACAGTCCATTAGCCCACGTCAACGTGACCTTGAAATCTGCTTGGCTGTTTGTGTGGTGTTACCATTTCCTTGGTGATAAAATTTTCTTTCTTTCTTTCTTTCTTTCTTTCTTCCTTCCTTCCTTCCTTCCTTTCTTCCTTCCTTCCTTCTTTCCTTCCTTCCTTCCTTCCCCCCTTCCTTCCTTCCTTCCTTTGTCTTCCTTCTTTCTTTTATCTTTCCTTCTCTATCTTCTTCTTCCTCCCTTCTCCCTGTCTGCCTTGAGATATGCATATACACTAGAACTTACCTAGCATATAAAGCATACAATTCAATGTTTTCAAAGTATATTCTTAGAGTTGTACAACCATTAGTGTGATCAATGACATAATATTTCATCAGACCCAAATCAAATACTGTACCTGCTAACAGTAATGACACAGTTCACCCCCTCATCTTCCCCCACCGGCATACTTGATTATGATTCTAATTTCTGTCTTTTATATTGGACCATTGTGCACATTTCAAATCAATGAAATCCAATGACTGTGGTGTTTTATGACTGTATTCTTCAAATCAGCACAATATTTGTAAGGCTTTTCCATGTTGCAACATGTATCAGTAACTCTGTCCCTTCGAATAGTATGTTGGATAGATATATGCTACATTCAGTCAACCAAACAGTTGATTGTCACTGGGTTGTTTCTATCATTGGCTATTAAATACTACAATCAACAATTATTTATAAGTTTTTGTATAAATATATCTTTTTACTTCTCTAGGAATAAAAATGCCTGGCCACATGTCATAGTATTTAAGAGTCTGAGGGACTGTCATATGTTTCAAAGTGCATGCAAAATGTTACATTCCTTTTTCATGATGGATGAAGGTTCTGATTTTTTCATGATTCTAAAACTTGTTATAGTAAAAAACAAAACAAAACAAAAAACATACTTTTGTGATTGCTAGTATGCTAGTATCATCCAGGACTCAGATGTTCAGTATAGTTCCTGAAATTTCATAAACAAATACAAATGGAAAGGACCCAGGTCAAAATTACAAAACAAAACAGCACTCCATCACAAAAGCACGTAAAATTATAAGAATGCTTTTTTAAAACACTGGCACTTGAAGAGAATGATAAACTCAAAAGCCACAGAATTGCAAAATTGTTTCACGAACTGCTAAGCAGACACACATAACTCTAATGAGCTTGGGTCTTGTAAAGAAAAATTCCAGTGAATTGGGTAATTCATACTAACATTTGAAGCTCATGTTCTTTTCTCATGTCTGTCCAGCACACACAAAAAAAGACAAAAACTAGAATACAGATAATTTGTCTCTTTCTAATTTGTGCTATAATTTTGAAAGTTGTCCCAATTAATTAAAAATACTTTCATCAGAGTCCAGTTTTCTCAGTAGTCCATATTTAGATAAATGGGTGAAGATATATATAGTTGGCCCTTCCATAGCCTTCACTGTGACTAATGTCACCAAAAATTTAATATGGGAGTGGTCAAAGCTGAAAAAAGGAAAAAGGATAGAAGAAAAGGGAGATAAGAAAAATGAAAAGGATGATGATGATGATGATGATGATGATGATGATGATGATGAAGTTGGTTCTAGCACAGGTTTTTTCATGTTTATAAAGCATTTAACCCCCCTGTATACAACTAATTCATTTTAAAGAAAAAAATTGAAGTGTAAAGCTGTGTAAGATTTAATTTTAAAGTGTGCAGGATATTTTTTATATAGTTAATATCCTACTGAATACGTCTTTAGATAGCCCTGTCCTCTTGGTATTTTCAGTAGCTACTAACCTTGTCTGGTATAGTGTAAGCTGCAAATTGTTATGGAAATTTAAAGCATGACTTTTTTGGTGCACAGTACACATTTGTTACCTGTGGGGCTGTTCGTTTTTTATCTTCAGTTATGTCTGATGCAGCTTCTTTGAAATAATTGTCCTGTTAACAACACTGCACTTTGCAATTGTGAAAAAAAAAAAAGTTACAACTATCTTGTTGATATTCTGACAGCTAAATAAGTACAGTTTTTATTAGTAGTGCCCTTTTCAAAGTTCTGAAAATTTTCTTCTCGCAGGAAAGTTAGTCTTTTGCTTTTCCCATTTTGGATCACATGAATTTTTAGAGTGTTTATCTTTTCACATAGTTAGTGATACAAACTTTCTGCCTGCACACCCTGGATATCATGATGGAGATAATAAAAGTCAAACTGAGAACATTTTCATCCATAATACAAACTCCAAAATCTCAATCAGTTGGTAACAAATTTCAGATAGCTCTTTGTAAGGTGAAGAGTAACCAATTCTATTCACAGCATGGGATTATTATAATTAAGCAATGTGAAAGTCTGTTCTTGAAGGACTAATGGAAAAATTTGTTCTAATCTTTACATGACTCTTTTTAAGTCCCTACCATGTAATAGCAGTTATAATTTGAAGTTACTACATTAAAAATGACCTGACAATGTATCCCCCAAAATGTGATATATATGATAAAAATATCATATATTTCTTGATAATGAACATCTTGAGGTTGTGAAGTAGTATTTCCTTGTGCTTTTAATATTTATTTTCCTGATTAGAATGTTTTTGAGCACATTTTCATCTGATTATCTATATCTGTATATAACTGGATATATATCTATCTATCATCTATCTATCTATCTATCTATCTATCATTATCATTTATCTATCTAGATTGTTTGAAGGAATTTCTGTTCTAATGCTACAGCTTCTGTGTCTATTCTAAGAACAAATACATTACGTGTTATATGGTTTTCAAATTTCTGTACCTGACTTGTCACCTTACTTTGGTATCCCTTGAAGTTCAATTGTTTCACTATTATTTTTTCTTTGAGACAGGGTCTCACTTTGTAGTTCAAGCTGGCCCACAGCTCAGCCTCAAACTCACATCACAGCAATCCTCCTGCCTCTGCCTCCCCAGTGGTGGGATTCCTGGTATGAGCCACCATGCATGGTACTGTGGTGTGTGGTACTGATTGCTGCTGGGTGTGATCCATGATCGGCATTGTTGTATGTGGTTACTGGGGATCCAACCCAGGACCTTGCATTTGCCAGGGAAGCACCTGAACCATTGAGATAAATCCCCGACTCTGTTTTACTGTTCTTGAAAACTGTGTTTCCTAGTTCTCTGAACATAATAGTATGATAACTGTTTCTACATAGATAAGTATGTAAGTGTATGAGTATATAAATATACATGTTAATATGTCACTTTTTGTTGAAAGACTGAAAAATATTAACAGAGATCCAGTGGTTTTACACTTGTCAATGCTGCTAGCTCTTGTCTGATAATAGATAATAAGGCCAGCCTTCCTCTAGTCATCAGTTTCCTCTTCAAAAATAATTATTTTGCTTCATATGTGTGCATATTTTCCTTTCATCTCCAATATGCAATCAATTCTATTATAATGATCATATCAATGAATGTTTCTTTGACAATGCACTCAAGAATATCATCATTAAAAATAGTCAGATAGTTTGCCAAACTGAAACTTCAAAACATTCTTTCTTAAAACCATGAGCTTCGTCTAATGTGCTTTACATTTCTCACCCGTTTCTTATTAACCGCAACATTCTTCATCTTAGACATGGTCTCCGGTATAGTCATTTATGCAGCTTCTCTTTGGCTTGAATTTTTATTAATTCATTTTCACATCTTTGGAAAAATACTGTATATAAATGTTTAGAATTTACACTTCAAAGGAATATATAACATTTGGCCTTTTGTTTTTCTGTTTATACTGAATAATTACTCTAAGGTCCCTTCATGCTTCAGAAAGCTCAGAAATCTATACTTGAAAGTAAAATTAAAACATTGTTTATGTTTATATAAACATTGTTTATATATATATATATACATACATAAACTATATAGTTTATATATAAACTAATGTATGATGTATGTATATATATAAACTAATATGTGTGTATGTGTATGTATATATATATATATATGTATACATACACTTACTCTTTCTCTATCTACATACTAAATATATATATACACACACTTATATTAGATCTACAGCCCAGTCAGACATTAAGTTAATATCCATTATTCTTCCTTGGTCCTTAGGCTGTGAAACTGACCAGGATTTACTTTCCTGCCTCCTTGAATAACACAGTTTCATGTGATAATAAATACAGAGGACCAAGGAAAGAACACAATGTAGTATTTAACCTCCACTATCACTATGAAACATATTCAGGATTATTTTCCCCCAAAACATTAAAAAGTCAATCACATAGGCAGGGAGAAGAGCTATTCAGTCTCTTTAAAAATAGTTTATAATTTTTTGTAGTGCTGAGGATTAATTTAGGCCTCATATTCACTGTAACAGACAAACACTATTACCACTAAACTACAGATCTAGACTGTACTCCTTCTAATCTTACACTACCGATAAGCTTTGCTATAACGTGGAATAAAGAATATGAAAAAAAAATCATGGTTGTTACCATCTCACAAATTTCTTAGACTTAGCCCGATTCATTTTGCTATATATTTCATAGATTCAAAGATGCACTTTTTCCCTGTTACTTTTTTTTTTTTTTTTAAGTTTTTTGAGACAGGGTTTCGCTTTTGTGGTTCAGGCTGGCCCTGAGCTCAGCCTCAAACTCACATCACAGCAATCCTCCTGCCTCTGCCTCCCGAGTGCTGGGATTACAGGCGTGAGCCACCACGCCCGGCACTGTGGTATGTGGTACTGGTTGCTGTTGGGGTGAGTCTCCACACCCAGTATGGTATGTGGTTACCGAGGATCGAACCCGGGTGCTTTCGCTTGCAAGACAGACGCCGGAACCACTGAGCTAACTCCCCGGCCCTTCCCTGTTACATTTTAATATCACCTAAACTGAGAAATATAATTTTATAATTAATTGGCAATGATTTCCTGCTTAATGTACATAAAATAATACTGCATTTTCTTCTTGTTATGTCTCAGATTCACAAAAATTTGGTATGCTCAGAAACAATCTAGGTAGTGAATAATAGATCTCAAATTCCACAAGTTCCCAGGATAATCTAATCACAACACAATACTAAAAAATCTACTAATTCCTCCAGTCATGTAGCTTAGGTTTTGCTTACACACATATATCATTTTTTAAAAATCTTTATTGGTACATTACATATATGCATCATGGTTGCACTCCATAATGGGGATTTGTACCAGTATAAGACACAACTTAATTCTCATTTTTTCCCATAGCCCTACCCACCCTACCACCCCCCCATATACATAAAATTTGTTTCCTTACTTTTTTGTTACAATCTCAACATTGTCCCCTTTCACCTTATTTTACATTGAGCATTTTCTATTTCACAATATATAACA